>SKCR01027721.1:0-122775 GCA_019454045.1 Zanthoxylum bungeanum
ATTTGACCAATTGAAACGATCTCGTAGATAGATCGAGAGAGAAAGAGCCCGAAAATGAATCAGAGAATCTAACATGAGTCCTTGGGTCCTTAGCTCTAATAAGTATCAATGCTTCGTAAATTAAAATTTACTTTTGTTTGATTGCTAGAGAAATCATTTCATAATAAATAATGATTAAGGCTCCTAAATTTTTTATTTTATTTTAATATTATATTATTAATAAAAATCTCAAAATATAAAAACTGATTTTAGACATTGAGGATATGAAGGTCGGTCTAGAGTATTATCCAAAAGAGTCTTTACCCTTCAGGATTCTTAATGCATTATTTTATTAGCCACTTCTTTGACTTGTATTATTATTAGTTACTATTCTTTACATTTTATAAACTCATCTCTATTTCTCCAATCTCTCTGCTATAATCCCCAAAAACCAGAAGCCACATTGAATAAAGTAATAGATGTGGTTCAATTAATGTCATTAAATATCAAAACAACATGCTATAAACAAATCAAACCAGAAAAAATACCAATAAAACTTATCAAAACCCTAAAACCTAAAGCATAAAACTGTAGATAAAAATATGGAAAAATCAATGAAGAATCCAAGTCGAGATCTCTCTAAAGATTTCGGTAATGGCATTATTTACTATATCTACTCTAAAGCACTTGTCCTTTCCTTCATCATTTGAAAATTGCATGGATTTAAATACATTAAATGTTATATTTTGGTCCTGAACCCTCATGGTCAACTCATATTTCTGTACATCTATAAGGGTTCTAGCTATCATTAAGAATGGTCTGTCGAGTATGATAGACACTTATTTGTCTTCCTCCATGTCAAGAATAATGAAATCCGCTGGAAAGAAGAACTTATCCACCTTTACAAGCACGTCTTCTACATTTCCTCTTGGATATGTGAGAGATCTGTCAGCAAGTTGTAGAGTGATTGTGGTAGGTTTTGTCTTTCCCAACTCCAATTTCCTGTAAATAAACAAAGACATCAAATTAATACTGGCACCTAAATCACATAATGCTTTGCCAAAATAATGGTTCCATATGGTGTAAGGAATGGTAAAACAGCCAGAATCTTTCAGTTTTGAAGGAAGTTTCCTCTAGAAGATGACACTGCATTCTTTCGTAAGTGCTACTGTCTCGACATCACCCGATTTTCACTTTTTGGACATGATATCCTTCATGAAATTGACGTAACTGAGCATATGCTTTAGTGCTTACACGAACGTGATGTTTATGTCCAGCTTCTTGAACACCTCTAAAAATCGAGCGAACTGCTTGTCCAACTTGTGCTTCTGGAGACGCTGAGGAAAAGGTGGGGCCAAGGTAAGTGCTACAAGGTCTTTTTCTTCAGTGTTTTTCTCTTCTATCTTCTTCTCCACTTTATCTTTCCCTTTTGTCTCGTCTATCACAGTGTCGCTCTTCAATGTAATAGTTTAGCATTGTTCCTTGTCACAACCCCTAGGATTGGGTTCTGTGTCGCTAGATGAGCACCCTACTGTTTGTAGCTCTGAGCTAGCGTCCCAATTAGTTTTCCACTGCTTTTCAAAGACCCTGTTTGACTCTGAAAGAGGGCATCATATTTAGCTTCATGCTTTTTGAACATGTGAATGATCATTTCCTCTAAGCTTTGTTTCTTTTAGTACCCTTGGCCATTATTTTACTGCTAGAATTCTGGGGGAAGATCGTATCTTACTTATGATCCTTGTATATGAGTATTGCTCCAGGAAAAATTAGGGTGGTTCTTCCACCCTAGGTTGTAATTGTTGGAGTAGAGATTTTGCTCTTATCTATTGAAATTATTGATGTAGTTTGCACACTCGCTATATTAGGTACATCGTTATGTAAGATGGCATCCTCCATAACTCTCACATGTGACTCCAGAATTTCTCACTACTTGCATGGCCAGGGTTTTGACACACTTGTAAATCTGCTCTATATAGGCGTTCACAGCTGTATTGGACCCTGACGCATGGACTCATATTGGTTGTTGAGGCATACTTCTCTCTGTTGGACATAAAGAGATGTTATTGGCTATTTCTTCTAGCAGCGCCCACGCTTCATTCTCTATTTTGGCAATCAAAGCACCTCCAACAGCTGCGTCTATTGTGCTTTTGAGCATCCCATTGAGCCCATTGTAGAATATTTGGATTTGCAGCCACTTCATAATCTCATGGTGGAGGCACCTCCAAAGAAAGTCCTTGTATCTCTTTCATGCCTCATAAATGGACTCTGAGTCATACAACATGAATGACGTGATGTCTTTCCGTAACTAAGTTTTCCTGGCTAGAGGAATATACTTGGCCAGAAATTTGGTGGCCAAGTTTTCCCAAGTGGTGATTGACCTCGCTGGCGGTGAGTGGATCCATGCTTTAGCTCTATCCTTCAAGGAGTATGAGAATACTCAAATATGAATGGCCTCTTTTGCCCATCTGTCATAGTTGAAGGTGTTGTATACTTCCAGGAAGCTGCTGAAGTGAGTATTGGGATCATCGTTCGAGCTACCTCCAAACTGTACCGACTGTTGTATCATCTAAATGAATATTTTGATATCACATGTATTAGCTTGCAAATGTGGTAAGACAACATGATATTAATCTGTCTACCATCAGAATATTCCTATCCCGAATGGGGATTGGTGGTGCCACATCCAAGGGTTCATGATGCTGATTATTCATGATGAGTCGTGGGTCTTGGCTTCGTCGCTTGTCATTTCTCAACTGATGGAAAGTCTTTTCGATTTCTGTGTAAAGAGGGAGGAGTTCGCAACTTCAACTTCTTCTCATATACTTGCTCAATGACCTGAAATATAATTAAAATAAAAATAAAGTATGGGTGTTTAGATAAGTAGATAAAATACTTTTTCCTAATATTAATATTGAAAGATAAAATAAGTCTCTGACAATGGCTCCAAAAACTTAATCGGAATTTTATGTCGCATGCAAGCGCACATATCACTCAAGTAATATAATGACTAATGGGTCGAATATTGAACCCATAGAGACTTATTATCCACTCTACTAATTATTAAGACTGTTAACGTATGATTATCTAAATGAAATTTAAATGAACTTTTTGATTAAACTTAAACTAAAACTAAGAAGAGAAAAAAAAAATTTTAATGTTAAGTTGTAACTAATGAGAGAAAAATATCTAGGGTTGTGAATCCACCCAGTATTATTAGAAAGATGAATTGATATTCCTATATTTATGTAATAAATTAACTTATTATCCTAGAACACAAAAATATCTACGAGCCTCTTTTGATGATCATGTGAAAATATTTCGAATAAGCCAATTAACTATATTTCTATGTTAACTAACTTAAACGAAATTCATTAATATCAAGTTCAAATTATGGTTACACACGTCCTACATGTATATTTCTATCCTGCACGGAAATCCCTTAGATGAGAGCATGCGTTACTGACCCTATGGCTAAACCTAAAATTCATTTTTCAAGTTCAAATACATTAACCACATCAATCTTATTGGTGATCAAGCAATAAGAAGCTTTAAGAATCAAGTTTGATAAACAAGTCAACTAATCTTACAAGATATAAGAAAATCAATTATAAAATTAAAATACTAGGTATTATCACAACCATATATTAAGGTTTTAAATTACATCACATGGTAGAGAACTTTAAAGAAATTATCAAAAGTAAACAAGACATCATAAAAGAAAAGATAAGATGGAACTCTGTTGAAATCAGTAGTCTTTTGATTTCTGATGTTGAGCCTCAGCTTTATGCTTGCTTGATGTGCCTCTTTTCTCTCAAAAGTCTCATTGAGTCTCCAAAAGTATGATATATTAGGTTTAGAACTGGACATGTAATTATATAGGGGTTGCATGGAGCTTTCCTTAAGAAATTCGAGTTATAATAAAATCATGAAATGGGCCTATTGGCGCGCCAATGAGGGACCATTGGTGCAACAATGGATGGCAGGGAGTACGTTAAGTAGGTAGTCACCATTGGCACGCCAATGAGAAGGAGATTACTCTTAAGTTCTTCAGTTTTGTTGGCATGACAATGCACTTCCGCTGGCGCGTCAATGAGATTTTTCTCCATATTTTATGCCTAAAACACCCCGTTTAGTTGATTATTTATACTTATGCTCGTTCCATTGTCTCTCAACCTACAAAAACACAAAAAACACATCAAAACGTTCAAAAGACTCGAATTAACTCACGAAATGTCAGATTTAGGGGGGGTAAATATGATATATTGACCCCTCATCTAGGTCTAAGTTGCAACCAAGAGAAGATGAACCATTTTAACTCTTGGAGCTCATCAATAACAATGCTTACAAACTAGATCTTCCTGGTTATTATAATATTTATGATACTTTCAATGTTGCTTACTTATCTTTCTTTGATGTAGGTTTTGATTCAAGGACGAATCCTTTCGGCAGAAGAGAGGATGATATGAATCAAGGGTCATATGAAGGAATAGGCCAGAAGATTGATCCATTATAAGTTCCTGTTAGACCAATTACAAGACAACGAACTAAGAAGATCAAGGAAACAATACAAAGCCTAGTCCTGAAGGCCTTGGTTGAATCCTCAACGAATATAAATGGTACAGAATCATTTTAAGTGGTCCTATTAGAAGAGGGTCCAAGCTATATTCACCTGACCTAGTTATTTAAAAACGAAGTCCAGAACTTAAGAAGCAACGCTCAAGCCCAACAATAAGAGACATGCATATATGTCTTTATTGGGCTTGATATTTATTTTATATTTTAAATTTATTTATTATTTTAATTAAACATTAGGTGTGTGGGCCATTCATTGAGGACCCAAACACAAGTCTTGTTTCATTTCAGTTATTGGATTGAGTAATTAAGCTACTTGTCTTGGTGGGCAAGTATAGGGTTAGGAAATTAGGGCTTTGGGCGTGAGATCCATGAGGGTGTGAGTTATTAGTTTTGGTTAGATTAGGATTTAGTTTTCCTATTTGTATTAGAGTTCTCTAATACCTATTATATAAGGTGCTCTTATGTATTAATAAAATTCGAATTTCAGACTTTAAACAAGTTTATTACTGTGAGCATTACATTGAAAGAGAGTAATTTCTTTTCCTCATTGAATTGAACATCCAACTTACCAAAGGGGTTGCATCCTTTGTGGCATCTTCCTGAAAATAAGGATTCTTTCATTGATTCAGAAAAGGGTTTTCAAGGACAAGTTTCTTGGGGATTCAATAAGATATTGGAAGAGATTTTGTTATTACAAAATCGTGATTTACGGTTCTTGAAGTTCCCTCAATTGTGTGGGGTTGTCTAGTAATCAATTCTACGGTGGTTTCCATTAAGGATCCACCACAAATCTCTATGCAATTTTCCAATCAACAAATTAAGTTCTTTTACTCAGTAACGGAGCTATAAAGAGGTGAGCATGGTAAAATGTATCCTATAAATTAATTAAAAAAAATCTAATGTATTAATAAAACAATTTCATTTTACTCCATTAAAATAAAAAATATGCAACATTTATCTTATGAAAATCAAATTTTATCTTCTATTAAAATTATATTGTCACTATATGCCATTACACAAAAATAACTAGCTTTCATTCACTGCAGTTTACTGCACTGAATTGTAGTTGATGAGTTGTGGATAAGGATACTGAAATCAGTAAGGTTGGTGAGGCCAGTATTTTCTCTCCACATATCCCAATCAAAAGCCTGCCTTTTCAGTGCTTTTATAAAAATAATTATTGATTTATTGTCAATGCACAAGGTGTATAACACTAAATCTAGGGGCGGCACGAATCAACGAATCGAATTTGTATCGAATCCTAAACAAATTAAATCAAAATGTGATGGATTCGTATTCGATTCGTTTATTAAACGAATCCTAATATCAGGATTCATATTCGATTCGTTTATTAAACGAATCGAATACGAATATTCGTTTATTCGTTTAGTCAATGATATTATTTAATAAAATAATTTTCCACACTTGATTTATATTAATTCTTTATAATTATATACATATGAAATATGCAATTAACATATTTACTAAAAATACCTCACCAAATATCGAAAATATTACGTTTTTTTTTATGATAATTAGCTATAATTTCTCGAATCTTAATTAAAAATTAGCAAGAACTAGTAAATAAAAATAATAGAACGAATCCTAAACGAATAAACGAATCAATGAGCTTAAATTCGTATTTTATTCGTTTAATAAACGAATCGAATCGAATTGACCCATTTATTAAACAAATCTATTTTTTCAAACCCGTATTCGCTTTAAAGCGAATAGAATCGAACGAATAAACGAATCCTGACCTAAATTGTCACCCTTAACTAAATCCTCATTTCAAGCAACCTACATACAACTCACTTACGACTGATTGTTTTGTTCCTTTTAGAGGTGTTCATAAAGTTTAATCAATTCGGTCGGGTTGGGTTTTAAAAAATAAAAATTAAATTTTGGGTTAGTATGACCTAATTTAATTTTTTTTCAAATTAAGTCACGGATTTTTAGACGTAATTCGACTAGATTAAGAAAAATATATTTTTATTATTTTTCTAAATTTTTAGTATTTTTTAAAGTTTTTACTATTTTTTTATCTTGAAATTTTATATATTTGACAAGTTTCAAAACATAAAATAACTAGTATTTATATTTTAGATTCGGGTTTGCAATTTCAAGTGACCTTATTCGATCAGGTTTTGCAAAATTTCGATCTGACCCGACCCGTGAACACCTCTAATTTTTTTTTTAGGTAGGTGGTATATAAATATGCTCTAATAAAACTTGGTTTCTGGGTTTGCTCAATGCTAGTAGCTTTTATAATAGATGTTATAATTTCTGTGGCATGCTAAAGTCTACTGGGATTCTGATTCTGATCAGAACTTCAGAACCCATCAATTTTATTTTCCTTTTATTGCCATATAAATGTTAAAAAAATAAAAATAAAAGAGAATTTAGTTCATAAAGGATTCAAGATACAGTCTATAATTAGTTGTCTTTTTCTCTTTATGTTGTTGTTGCAGTGTGTAGTACAAATTTGATGCCCTTGAAAAATACAGATTTATTTTTTGGGCTTTATAATTCTTATTTTGTAAAAGGGTTTTTATAGTTTCTCTTGTTTTTTCCTGATCAATACTTTAGGGTTTATTCCAAGTATTATTAGTTTAGATTATCCTTGAAAAGCTTACTCTGATTCTTTTGGAGGATATTGAAAACAAAGGCAAGGTAGATTCCTGATATGATTATCTTACACTACTATTTTCTTTTTTTCTTTTTTGATTCTCAATTTGTTTAGATACTTGTCATAAACATAAAAGGAAAGGCAAAAGGAAAAGGAAACAACTTTTTAGCCCTACTATTTATATCTTACCAAGTAACTTCATACAGTTGCACAAATTTCTTCTTTCTCTGCTTTTGTGATTCTACTTATTTTTTAATCTTTGTTTGAGTCTTAGAGCAAGTAGTGATGGCAGATTGGCATGGTACTGTGGGCAAAAGCTGTGCAGGTGAGGAATTTGAAGAAGAAGATGTGTGGTCTTTTGGAAATGGGAGTGAAGATTCAAGTCCTCAAAAGAGGAAATCAAAGGAGTACTCATCTGGTTCTTCCTCTGCATGGTGCTTTCATTCTACTCCAAGAATGATAAGAAGTAACAATATACCAATAGCACCACATGAAGCCAACAAGGTGGCTCAACAACCATCATCAGCTCCTGTGAACATCCCTGATTGGTCAAATATTTATGGGAAAAATGCAAACTTGGGCTCATGTTCAAGAAATGGTTCATGGGTTGGTGATGATGGTATTAATACTAATGGTGTTGTTTATGGAAATGATGATGATGATGATGATAGTGACATTGTACCTCCTCATGAATGGTTGGCTAAGAAGCTTGCAAGGAACCAAATTTCTTCTTTTTCTGTTTGTGAAGGGATTGGAAGGACACTCAAAGGAAGAGATCTTAGCAAAGTGAGGAATGCTATTTTGACAAAAACTGGTTTCTTAGAGTAACAATGCCTCTAGCATTAGTGGCATCACCAACTTTTTCTACCAACATCAAATCTTCATTATCCACATTTTAATGTTTTGGATCCCATGTAATCTCTTTCATTAGTTCTAGTTTTTTTTTTTTTTGTTAACTAGCTAGAAGTAAAGAATCCCTAGAGAACTCAGAGCTGCCTTTGTATTGTTCTTTTCCAGGAAGAATGAAAAAAGAAAATGGAAATGGACTGTCTATGAAATTTTGTCTGGTAGCTTATTTAGTAGGATTTGTGTTTTTTTTTAGTAAATGTGGTGTAGGGCTCAGGATCTCACTTTGAGGTCTTAGGTTCGAATCTAATGAGTGCGTTTCTTGTAAGAGTGTGAGATAGTCGGAGGTTTTACCGGCTCCACTTAAGCTCGGAATGAGTGGTTTGACGGTGGGTTTCCAACTATTTCAAAAAATAATAATAATAATAATGCACCTTGTAGGCCGTAGGTTGTAACCAGAGTATATTTGAAAGTGAATTATCCGATTAGTTTTTATCTTTATGGCTTTCTAATTTCTATCTGATTTTATTTGTTTTTTGCTTTTCTGAATTGAACTTTGAAACGAGATTATTGAACTTAGAAATTTTTATTAAAACATTTTATGTACACCCATTTCAAGTTTAATAGCCTCTGATTTAAATTTAATACTCCAAATCTCAACTTCAATATCTCGTACAAGCACATTAGCAAAATGATTCCTTGGGCATTCTCTCTTTGGTTGTATTTGTTTTATTTTATACCACCTGACAACATGAAACCATACATCATAGCATGTACCAGTCTCTCACCCTACCCTAGATTTTATCCCCTTCTTTTATTGTACAATCACTTCATTATTTTGTCACTAATGCACCAAGCTACCTTCATTAATCACAACTTTTTTTTTGGATACGTTGTCTGTCGCCGAATCATCAATTTCTAGCTTAAGCGGTACATGTAAAATCTCGTATATCTCAGGTTTTTATAAGAAACGCACTCATTAGATTCGAATTCAGGACTTCAAGGTGTTACTTTTGCTCAGTCTTCAAATTGACAACATTTTTCATTCTTTTAGCCTAATGGGCACTTAAGGAGCAACATTTGTTGAGGGATCATGACATGAGGGCAAAGTAGTGCTAGCTGCAATGAAATGGATTACCAATGTGGAAGATGTTGAAAGCACAGAAGCAGAAGCAATGTTATTCGATATTGAGTGTGCTAAGTAAACAAGGTTTTTAGATTTTATTTTAGAATCTGATGTTAAAAATATTGTTGACTTAGTTCTGGATAAGATCAATTCCAGCAAAGAGAATAATTGGATTATTTCAGAAATTCAAGAAGCAGTTAAATCCTCGAGTTCTCTTATAACTCAATTTAGACCAAGAGTCTGTAATAATTTGACTAGAATGCTTGAAATAATCGGGCATTTGTTGTAAGATTTTGGGATTAACGCGAACGTTTGTGGTGTATGGAGGGACGGTTTTCCCCTAAACATAGTTTTGTTTGGTGTGATTGTTTCTTAATGAAATCTTTTATTCTCAAAAAGGAGCAACACTTGCAGAATTCTCAAATCCATCAAAAAGTAACCAAACCACTTTTGCATCTGAATAAGGGGCCACCACTAATATATAAAGTTCAGTAAAAAACAATTTGTCCTGCTCCTTATCCTTGGACAGATTCTTTGTTTCAAGATCCCACAGCTCCACTAATTGTTGGCCATTCCCCCTTTTTCCGACATCAACAACAGCGACATTTTTTTATGAAAATTATTAATGGGAATTTGAGATAATATATTATTCAGTATGAAATTCTAAATGATTTTTTACTTCAAATAAAAAATTGGTTAAAAATTTAAGATAATTTTAGTCATGATTCAAAAAATCAATATAAAATTAGGAATAATTGTTTGTCCCAAAATTGAAATTAATAAATTTCGATCCGTCACGGTCAATAACTCTCTATTACATTCACTTTTAACATTTTAAGCATTCCTCCAATTTTTTTAAGGGCCACTCTCAAATACTAAATGTTGTCACAAATATCAAACAATATAGTTTTTTAAGCATATTATCTATGCATAATTAACATTGTTGGAGATAAAGCTCATTTATTTATAACTATATAATTTATGTCTAAGACTGAATTGGATTTATTGGTCAAAATTGAGCTTGAAATTGAAAATTATGTACTATCAATCGATGGTGTGACCCATAATGTTCTGGTGCGTCACAAACTAGTTCAAAATTATTCCAGTGACTTGAGTGATAAGTGCAAAATTGAATAGTAAACTTGGTTTTTATGATATTTATATAAGGGAAACGTGTAGGGTTGCGTTTTTTGAAAGGGAAATAAGTATTTTTTTGATGCCAAAACACACTCTACAAACATATTATACTAGAAGGATTATAATTTTATACGGACTGTATTATAATAAGAAAACATATTGTATTATCATATTACTATTAAAAATATATTATTAAATTACTAAATTTATTAAATAAGAATAATATTACAATAAAAATACATATTATAATTTTATACGAATTGTATTATAATAAGAAAACATATTGTACTTTCATATTACAATTAAAAATATATTATTAAATTACTTAATCTATTAAATAAAAATCATATTATAACAAGAAAACTTATTATATTATCTGATTAATTTTTGAATAATATCACAGATAATACAACAAAGAATATGTATGTGTGAGTCAAACATTTTTAAATTTTCTCATTGCGTTATATGACACGTAATCTCCACAATTAATTTTTTTATTTCTTATTATAATAAGAAGATATAGTATAATCTTCTATTAAAATAAAATATATATGTGACACTTAATCTCTAAAATTAATATTTTTATTATTAAATTATAAAATAATAAATAATTAAAATAAAAAATTTATTATAATATAAAATAATAATCTCCTATTAAGAGCATCTCCAACCCATTGCATCATTTTGGTGCAATTTTGGCATCAAAATAGTATAATTTTTACACCAAATACTATTCTCATCTCCAACCCATTACATCAAATATTACAGTAAAAAGAATATTGCCTAAAATATTCTTTATATATTACTTTTTTTTATTATTAATTATCAATAATTATCATTTCACCCATTATTTATCATAATATTACAATAATGTATTATACTTTATAACCCATAAATAACTACTTTTTTTTATCCCTTAATTAACATAATAATAATGTAAAATATTTATTATTTAATGAGTTCCAATCAACGAAGTGCTTCACAGTATCAAATGCAAATTATCCTTGTTGCAATACCCAAATTATCCATCGCTTTATTTTTATGTGTTCCAAATAATAATAATTTATTTATTATCAATATTAATTGTTAATAAAAATTATAATTAACCTTATCAAATATATATTTAATAAATTCATTAACTAATAAATGTGATACAATTAAAACATATTAAATTAAATACGGTATAATTGTGATTAAATAAACATGTGATTGTATATAATGTAGGCCATTATATAATTACAAAAAATTAAAGGGGGCAAAAATAATATAAAGCAACGTCAAATTTGGCGTTGCACCAGGCGCCTGGCTGGACCAACTCAACCCAGCACAATAACGCTGGGTTGGAGTTAGTCTAAAAAAAAACCTAAATAATAGCCTTCCAAAAATCCCAAATAATTTTATGGATTTTGGGATTATTGTTATTTGTTATTTTATTTTGATATTTTTAAAAGTTTTTATTTCATAATTTTTTTTATTATTTATTGTGCTTATGATGCAAACTCTAACTATTAGCCCTTGCACAATGAATTAGAAATATTATTTGAGAACTGAGAGATAAACGAATAAGACATAAATATTACGTGTAAGTAAATCAATTGTCTCACTTAAATTATAAAACTGATAAGATCCGAAATATTTATAAGATCAATACTTAAAATGTATTCTCGACCCACACAAAGTGCGGGCCCTATATTAATTTTTATAAATGGAATAAACTTTTCAATTATTGTGTTGCTTTGGCCACTCAAGATTCCAAAATTGATTGGAGATTTATGTTTCATTCCAATTTGATGGATATTATGATCGGTGAAATACACACACGTAACGCAAGCGCACCTATCGCTCAAATAGTATAAAATATCGATCATACGAGGACTTAATTTCTACCGTTATTATTAATTATTGATTCTATTTATTTACAAGTATCTAATTGTGGTGAGAAAGGAATGCTTGTTGATTGGTTGGTTGAATGTGGATTTTCTAAATAAATAAATAAATAAAAATATAAAATGAAACAAATGAAATTAATAATAAAGAAAACAATCATCTAGGGTTGTGATTCCACACAATATTATTCTAATGATGAATTGATTCTCTTATATATGTGTAATAATTCAGTTGTTAACCTGGAACATGAAGATATGCAAAAGCCTCTTCCGATGGTCAGATGCAAACACCCAAAGTAACTCAATTAACTATATGTCTATATTAACCAAGTTACCCGAATTCATTAAGTTCAAGTTCCAATTGTGGCTACCCAAGCCCGACAGGTATATTCCTATCCTGGAAGGAAATCTCTAAGGTGAGATCGTGAACTATTGAATCTAAAGCTGAAACCTAAAATCCATTTTCCAAGTTCATTTTAAGTTTATCACATCAATCTTATTGGTGATCAGGAAACAAGAAGCATTAAGCTTAAGATTCAATAAACAAGCCTAAAGTATTACCTATTATATAAGAAAATCAATTATTAAACTCAAGAATATTGTGCTTCATCACTTCCCTAGATTAAAAATAAAATATTGGGGGTTAGGGGATCCACTTTTACTATTTCAAATCTAGAAATCTCCCTTATTATAATATATAAATTTTGCATTATATTACCAACTGACCATATAAGTGGTATCCTGATTAAATCATTTGATAATTAATTCCAACCGATCATAAATGCGGTATCCAATTAAGTCAGGTTAAAATTAATTTAATTAAGTCCAACCGACCATAAAGGCGGTATCCAATTAAGTCAGGTTTTAAAATAATTTATATATTATAATTTAAGAGAGATTAATCTACAAATCACAAATTTCGACTACAAATATTCACAAATTTTGCACAAATACATTGATAAAATTAAAATGAAAAGAAAAATGGAGCGAGGGAACCTGATTTTTCGCAAGTTGTGTCCCAAAATTTGCGCAAATGGAGGATGGTTGTGTTCTAAATCCGAGCTTTACACGCGTAAATGAGGGTTGGGTTTTGTTTGGGAAGTGATTTTGTGGGTATTAATGAGTTTGGTTGAAGATTTTGGCGAGTTGAAGGACAGATTTGTGGAGGAATTTAAGAGAAAATGAAGAAAATTGGAGATAAGTTGTGAAGATGACTGGCGGCTACCGTTTTGTGGCCTGGAATCACGTTTGCGTCGCGACGCCCTAAAAATGGGGGTGCTCACGTGTTAGGGCAGCGCGTCGCGACACATGGGTTTTACGAGTCGCGACGCGATTTTTTTTAACAAAATCGAGTCATTTGACAAATATATCCACTAGGACGCGTATTAATAGTTGACTCCTTACTCCACAGTCTCTACTGAATTGACTTTATAACTTCGCGATTTTGTCAAACATTATTCCGTGATATCCCCATTTTTACTGGCTTGCTCTGCTTTAAGTGCTCCGCCTGTGTCTTTCCCTGTAAAAATAATACACAAAATTAAAATTACTACAACATGTATAACAAAATATATAAATAAATTTTTAATGAAAATAATTTTTTTTTTTTTGCATGGGTTGCCTCCATGCTAGCGCTAAATTTTTCATCTTCAGCCAAACGTGACTGAAGTTCATCCGTCAATGAGGTTTCAACGTGGTTTTGGATGTCCGATTGAGGATAATCCCATGAGCATAGTTTTTGAAGGGTCTTTTCCAACGATGAGGTGACCGAAATATTTTTGTCTCATTTAGTGCTTGTGCCACCTTTTTAAACTTTGTCGCACCAGTGGTCTGCAAAAGAAATGAAAATAAATCAGGAGGTCTCGTATGGTGCTTGACTTTGAATGGTTGTTCCATTCTGTCAAGCTTCTGGGCGGTGTCCTCGATGTGTACTCCCCAATACAGTGATCTTTCTCCTGAAGTCATGAGATTTTCAAAGTGGTCAGACACTTGCTCTTCCCTTTGTTCTTCATATTGCTCCATTGTTTCGTCACAGATGTATTTCAGCATTTCATTGTTTAGCTCTTCATCTGTCATTTGTGAAATGCATGCTCCATAAGTGTCAACCTGAGGATGTAAAGATACGTCTGATTGTGGGCCTTTATCCTCTGTGGTTGGTATGAATATTTTGGGTAGCTCTTCTGCTTGTTTCTCCTCACAGATTTAATCAGCGACCAGAGAATTATCCAGATCAAATTGAAACTCTGCTTGTTCGGGCTCCTGAACTGATACCTCTGATTCTTGATACTGTTCAGACTCATCCTCTGTTAAGGTGTCATCAATAAATCTTTGGTACTCGAATGCTTCATCAGTGTCATCTAAAATTACCCCTTGAGATATGTAATTCAGGTTGTCAGTTAATTGTTCTATTTGATCTGTCAGCCTCTGTATGGATTCCTCTTGATTCTGAAAATATGCATCGAATTTAGCTTCCCGTTTCTTGAGCATATCCATCATCATTTTTATCATCTGTTTTTCCTCTGATGAATATGGTTCTTGAGAAAGATCATACGTTGATGGTGGATAAGATGGAGAATATGGTTCAGTGAAATATGCTGGTTCTGTGTATGAAGGTCCTTGATAACTATGCAACCCTGAATTGTAGTGGTACATGCATTGATCGCTCGGGTGGTTACCATCACATATCTCACATCTGATCATTGCGTTCTGAAATGGTTGAGCAAATGTTGTGTTGAATGGCTCTGACATCCATGGATAGTTGTTGGGCTGGACAACAGGCCTCAGAAAACCGGACTGCTGCTCCCTGATATGAGGTGTATCTTCACCTCTTAAAGCTTGTAATGCTTCCATCTCCCAATAGTGATCCATTTTTCAAATACCTGAATATAAAAGAAAAATAAAAATTACGAATAAAAGTAAAGAAAATTAGATACAAGAAAAATAGATAGCTTCAAAATTAATAACGCAAGAAAAATAAGTCCCCGCCAACGGCGTCAAAAACGTGATCGGTGAAATACACACATGTAACGCAAACGCACATATCGCTCAAGTAGTATAAAATATCGATCCCATAATGACTTAATTTCTACTGTTGTTATTAATTATTGATTCTATTTATTTACATGTATCTAATTGGGGTGAGAAGGGAATGATTGTTGATTGGTTGGTTGAATGTGGATTTTCTAAATAAATAAATAAATAAAATTATATAATGAAACAAATGAACTTATTAATAAAGAAAACAATCATCTAGGGTTGTGATTCCACACAATATTATTCTAATGATGATTCTCTTATATATGTGTAATAATTCAGTTGTTAACCTGGAACACAAAGATATACAAAAGCCTCTTCCGATGGTCAGATGCAAAAACCCAAAGTAACCCAATTAACTATATGTCTATATTAACCAAGTTAACCGAATTCATTATGTTTAAGTTCCAATTGTGGCTACCCACGCCAGAAAGGTATATTCCTATCCTGGAAGGAAATCTCTAAGGTGAGATCGTGAGCTATTGAATCTAAGGCTGAAACCTAAAATCCATTTTTCCAAGTTCATTTTAAGTTTACCATATCAATCTTATTGGTGATCAGGCAACAAGAAGCATTAAGCTTAAGATTCAATAAACAAGCCTAAAGTATTACCTATTATAAAAGAAAATCAATTATTAAAATCAAAAATATTATGCTTCATCACTTCCTTAGATTAAAAATAAAATGATGGGGTTAGGGGATCCACCTTTACTATTTCAAATCTAGAAATCTCCCTTATTATAATATATAAATTTTGCATTATATTACTAACTGACCATATAGGTGGTATCCCGATTAAGTCATTTGATAATTAATTCCAACCGCTCATAAATACGGTATCCAATTAAGTCAGGTTAAAATTAATTTAATTAAGTCCAACCGACCATAAATGCGGTATCCAATTAAGTCAGGTTTTAAAATAATTTATATATTATAATTTAAGAGAGATTAATCTGTAAATCACAAATTTCGACTACAAATATTCACAAATTTTGCACAAATACATTGATAAAATTAAAATGAAAAGAAAAATGGAGCGAGGGAACCTGATTTTTCGCAAGTTGTGTCCCAAAATTTGCGCTAATGGAGGATGGTTGTGTTCTAAATCCGAGCTTTACACGCGTAAATGAGGGTTGGGCTTTGTTTGGGAAGTGATTTTGTGGGTTTTAATGAGTTTGGTTGAAGATTTTGGCGAGTTGAAGGACATATTTCTAGAGGAATTTAAGAGAAAATTAAGAAAATTGGAGATGAGTTGTGAAGATGACTGGCGGCTGCCGTTTTGTGGCCTGGAATCACGTTTGCGTCGCGACGCAAAGTGTGTTATACGTCGCGACGCCCTAAAAATGAGGGTGGTCACGTGTTAGGGTAGCGAGTCGCGACACAATAGTTTTACGAGTCGCGGCGCGATTTTGTTTAACAAAATCGAGTCATTTGACAAATATATCCACTAGAAAGCGTATTAATAGTTGACTCCTTACTCCGTCGTCTCTACTGAATTGACTTTATAACTTCGCGATTTTGTCAAACGTTATTCCATGATATCTCCATTTTTACTGGCTTGCTCTGCTTTAAGTGCTCCGCCTGTGTCTTTCCCTGTAAAAATAATACACAAAATTAAAATTACTACAACATGTATAACAAAATATATAAATAAATTTTTAATGAAAATAATTTTTTTTTTGCATGGGTTGCTTTCATGCTAGCGCTAAATTTTTCGTCTTCAGCCAAACGTGACTGAAGTTCATCCGTCAAGGAGGTTTCAGCGTTGTTTTGGATGTCCGATTGAGGATAATCCCATGAACATTGCTTTTGAAGGGTCTTTTCCAACGATGAGGTGACCGAAATATTTTTGTCTCATTTAGTGCTTGTGCCACCTTTTTAAACTTTGTCGCACCAGTGGTCTGCAAAAGAAATGAAAATAAATTAGGAGGTCTAGTATGGTGCTTGACTTTGAATTGTTGTTACATTCTGTCAAGCTTCTGGGCGGTGTCCTCGATGTGTACTCCCCAATACAATGATGTTTCTCAAGAAGTCAGGAGATTTTCAAAGTGGTCAGACACTTGCTCTTCCCTTTGTTCTTCATATTGCTCCATTGTTTCGTCACAGATGTATTTCAACATTTCATTGTTTAGCTTGTCATTTGTGAAATGCATGCTCCATAAGTGTCAACCTGAGGATGTAAAGATACGTCTGATTGTGGGCTTTTATCCTCTGTGGTTGGTATGAATATTTTGGATAGCTCTTCTGCTTGTTTCTCCTCACAGATTTAATCAGCGACCAGAGAATTATCCAGATCAAATTGAAACTCTGTTTGTTCGGGCTCCTGAACTGATAACTCTGATTCTTGATACTGTTCATACTCATCTTCTGTTAAGGTGTCATCAATAAATCTTTGGTACTCGAATGCTTCATCAGTGTCATCTAAAATTACCCCTTGAGATATGTAATTCAGGTTGTCAGTTAATTGTTCTATTTGATCTGTCAGCCTATGTATGGATTCCTCTTGATTCTGAAAATATGCATCGAATATAGCTTCCCGTTTCTTGAGCATATCCATCATCATTTTTATCATCAGTTTTTCCTCTGATGAATATGGTTCTTGAGAAAGATCATACGTTGATGGTGGATAAGATGGAGAATATGGTTCAGTGAAATATGGTGGTTCTGTGTATGAAGGTCCTTGATAACTATACGACCCTGAATTGTAGTGGTACATGCATTGATCGCTCGGGTGGTTACCATCACATATCTCACTTCTGATCATTGCGTTCTGAAATGGTTGAGCAAATATTGTGTTGAATGGCTCTAACATCCATGGATAGTTGTTGGGCTGGACAACAGGCCTCAGAAAACCAGACTGCTGCTCCATGATATGAGGTGTATCTTCACCTCTTAAAGTTTGTAATACTTCCATCGCCCAATAGTGATCCATTTTTCAAATACCTGAAAATAAAAGAAAAATAAAAATTGCGAATAAAAGTAAAGAAAAATAGATAAAAGAAAAATAGATAGCTTCAAAATTAATAACGCAAGAAAAATAAGTCCCCGCCAACGGCGCCAAAAACTTGATCGGTGAAATACATACATGTAACGCAAGCGCACGTATCGCTCAAGTAGTATAAAATATCGATCTCACGAGGACTTAATTTCTACTGTTGTTATTAATTATTGATTCTATTTATTTACAGGTATCTAATTGGGGTGAGAATGGAATATATGTTGATTAGTTGGTTGAATGTGGATTTTCTAAATAAATAAATAAATAAAAATATAAAATGAAACAAATGAACTTATTAATAAAGAAAACAATCATCTAGGGTTGTGATTCCACACAATATTATTCTAATGATGATTCTCTTATATATGTGTAATAATTCAGTTGTTAACCTGTAACACAAAGATATGCAAAAGCCTCTTCCGATGGTCAGATGCAAAAACCCAAAGTAACCCAATTAACTATATGTCTATATTAACCAAGTTAACCGAATTCATTATGTTTAAGTTCCAATTGTGGCTACCCACGCCAGAAAGGTATATTCCGATCCTGGAAGGAAATCTCTAAAGTGAGATCGTGAGCTATTGAATCTAAGGCTGAAACCTAAAATCCATTTTCCAAGTTCATTTTAAGTTTACCACATCAATCTTATTGGTGATCAGGCAACAAGAAGCATTAAGCTTAAGATTCAATAAACAAGCCTAAAGTATTACCTATTATATAAAGAATATCAATTATTAAACTCAAGAATATTATGCTTCATCACTTCCTTAGATTAAAAATAAAATGATGGGGTTAGGGGATCCACCTTTACTATTTCAAATCTAGAAATCTCTCTTATTATAATATATAAATTTTGTATTATATTACCAACCGACCATATAAGCGGTATCCTGATTAAGTCATTTGATAATTAATTTCAATTGATCATAAAGGCGGTATCCAATTAAGTCAGGTTAAAATTAAGATAATTAAGTCCAACCGACCATAAAGGCAGTATCCAATTAAGTCAGGTTTTAATAATTTAAGGGAGATTAATCTAAATTATCAAAATAAAAGTTTCACCATTCCCCCAGCGGAAATTAACTACAAAACATAAAAGAAATATAAAGTAAATAAACTACTATTACTATTAGAAATAAAAATAATTAATTAAAATACTAAAAATAAATACAAACAAGTTACAATCCTTAGATCCTTATTAAGAACCTTAAGGAAAGTATGATTTTGGAAAATGAAATCAGCTTCTATTTATAGGCAAATTTCGGCCTTGCGCGTCGCGACCCGCCGTTGATTTATGACACGTGTACGTGGCTTTGCTGAGATGTTGACACATGGCACGTGGCTGTCGGCAGACTGAATTATTGGCTCGACGTCACGATGCGTGAAGGCTTGGCGTCGCGACGCTGATGTCATGATGACGTAAGGGATAACGCGTGTCGGCAGGCTGAATTATTGTGCTGACGTCATGATGATATGGCGATGACGCACATGATGACAAATGTGATGACGTGGTGATGACGCGTGTCGGCAGATCAATAATTGTGCTGATGTCACGATGACAAGTGTCGGCAGAATAGTAACTGAGGCGCGTCGCGACGCAGAGAGTGTGCTCGTCACGACGCGTGATTCTATTTTTGCCCTTTTTGTCCGTTTTTTTGCCTTTTTAGCCCCAAGTTTATTTCATTGAGTCCCAAAACTTTATTTATCTGCAAAACACACAAAAACACATCAAAATATTCATAAAACCCGAGAAACCATACAAAATGTTATTTTAAAGGGGCTATAAATAGTGATATATTTTCTGCTCATCACACCCCCAAACCTAACATTTTCCTAGTTCTCGAGCAAAACAAACAAAATAAAATGAAATAAATAATTAAAACTAACTTAAATTAAGCCACTTTCGTAGGGATCACGATTGCATTTAGCGTATGCAACAAGTCTTTAAACCCCTAGGTGTCCCTAGTGGACGAGTTATAGTCTCGTGAGGGCTTACAACGACGATACCCACAAACGTCAATTACATGCACATGCAATCACACATAAAAACAAAACAAAAAGAAAGAAATAAAATGAAAATAAAAGTTATATATACAATGTCCTCAGAGAATGTCTAGCAACAAAGTTAAAGGAACCTTCAAAATGCATACTACAACTAAAATCCAATCCTTTGAACAAAGTATCTAAATCAGACTCTGAGTATGTGTGTGAATAGTTCTGCAAACAGCTTTGATTCTAAGTTATTAACTATGTGAGTTTGTCTCAATTCTCAGTAGTTGATGGGTCAAACCAACCTGACTATATAAAATTGTTCTGTCTGTTACAATATGCGCAAAGTGAAATATGTGATTTTTTCATAACATCTTCAATCCTTGTAGCGAGCTTTAGGCCAGTGACTCCCAAACCAGTTGGCTTTAGGCCACTAGGTGTTAAGACACCCCTACAGACTTAATTACTCGGATCTCAGATGATAAAAGTTCCACCGTTTGATGCGAACAGTCACTGCTTACTGAGGCAAGTCGCCTGGTTACTAAGTAAGAACTTTCTTTATTCTATTTTTTTTAATCATCATACCGAACATCATAAATAAATGTAGACAGAAACAGATATTCAGGCAAACGGTCATTCATCAACCTCTGATTATTTCAACTAGTCACTTTGTCAATTCCTTATTATCTAACTGCTACAAAACTATTTTTTTAGTGCATATGAGTCTGACCTAGATATTAGGCTCAAAATCCAGGATAAAAGTGAAATTAGCATTTATCTTTTCCTAGAACTTTTTACTAAGACAAACAATCTCATCATTAGACTCTGTTATTATTATTATTATTATTATTATTATTATTATTATTATTATTATTATTATTATTATTATTATTATTATTATTATTATTAGAATAAAGCATGCAAAAATTAAAACACGCAAAACATGCAAGACACACGACATGCAGGGAAGAAAAATGTGCTGGAAAAATAACGAAGATAATAAATAAAAATAGACAACCTCAACCTCAAACCTAAACCTAGCATTGTCCCCAATGTGTTACAAAACAAAATAATTCCAAATTTTTCACCCTAACACTAACATTTCAAAATTTATTCTACAATTGCAAAAACTTCGCCCCAAAATCTACAATTTCAAAATTTTTCAATCTACCATAATCAAATTAACCACACCAAATATTCGCAGTCATAACTCACAAAATCAACTACAAACAATACACTCACAAACTGCAAATCACAAATTTCGACTACAAATATTCACAAATTTTGCACAAATACATTGATAAAATTAAAATGAAAAGAAAAAGGGAGTGAGGGAACCTGATTTTTTGCAAGTTGTGTCCCAAAATTTGCGCAAATGGAGGATGGTTGTGTTCCAAATCTGAGCTTTACACGCGTAAATGAGGGTTGGGTTTTGTTTGGGAAGTGATTTTGTGGGTTTTAATGAGTTTGGTTGAAGATTTTGGCGAGTTGAAGGACGGATTTGTGGAGGAATTTAAGAGAAAATGAAGAAAATTGGAGATGATTTGTAAAGATGACTGGCGGCTGCTGTTTTGTGGCCTGGAATCGCGTCTGCATCGCGATACGACGCCCTAAAAATGGGGGTGCTGGCGTGTTAGGTCAGCGCATCGCGACACATGGGTTTTACGAGTCGCGACGCGATTTTTTTTAACAAAATCGAGTCATTTGACGAATTTATCCACTAGGACAAGTATCAAAAGTTGAATCCTTACTCCGCCGTCTCGACTGAATTGACTTTATAACTTCACAATTTTGTCAAACTTTATTCCGTGATATCCCCATTTTTACTAGCTTGCTTTGCTTTAAGTGCTCCGCCTGTGTCTTTCCCTGCAAAGATAACACACAAAATTAAAATTACTATAACATGTATAACAAAATATAAAAATTTAAATTTAAATTAAAATAAAAATAAAAATAAATTTTTTTTTGCATGGGTTGCCTCCCTGCTAGCACTAAATTTTTCGTCTTCAGCCAGACGTGACTGGAGTCCATCCGTCAATGAGGTTTCAGCGTGGTTTTGGATGTCCGATTGAGGACAATCCTATGAGCGTTGCTTTTGAAGGGTCTCTTCCAACGATGAGGTGACTGAAAGATTTTTGTCTCATTCAGTGCTTGTGTCACCTTTTTAAACTTTGTCGCACTAGTGGCCTATAAAAGAAATGAAAATAAATCAGGAGGTCTCGTATGGTGCTTGACTTTGATAGGTTTTTCCTTTCTGTCAGGCTTTTCAGCGGTGTCCTCGATGTGTACTCCCCAATACAGTGATGTTTCTCCTGAAGTCGTGAGATTTTTAAAGTGGTCAGACACTTGCTCTTCCCTTTGTTCTTCATATTGCTCCATTGTTTCGTCACAGATGTATTTCAGCATTTCATTGTTTAGCTCTTCATCTGTCATTTGTGAAATGCATGCTCCATAAGTGTCAACCTGAGGATGTAAAGATACGTCTGATTGTGGGCCTTTATCATATGTGGTTGGTATGGACAGTTTATGTAGCTCTTCTGTTTGTTTCTCCTCATAGATTAATCAGCGACCAGAGAATTATCCAGATCAAATTGAAACTCCGCTTGTTTGGGCTCCTGAACTGATACGTCTGATTCTTGATACTGTTCAGACTCATCCTCTGT
The DNA here is from genome assembly GCA_019454045.1 of Zanthoxylum bungeanum. Classification (NCBI taxonomy): domain Eukaryota; kingdom Viridiplantae; phylum Streptophyta; class Magnoliopsida; order Sapindales; family Rutaceae; genus Zanthoxylum; species Zanthoxylum bungeanum. The sequence goes on from SKCR01027721.1 coordinate 22,862, forward strand.
TAAGGTGTCATCAATAAATCTTTGGTACTCGAATGCTTCATCAGTGTCATCTAAAATTACCCCTTGAGATATGTAATTCAGGTTTTCAGTTAATTGTTCTATTTGATCTGTCAGCCTCTGTATGGATTCCTCTTGATTCTGAAAATATGCATCGAATTTAGCTTCCCGTTTCTTGAGCATATCCATCATCATTTTTATCATCTGTTTTTCCTCTGATGAATATGGTTCTTGAGAAAGATCATACTTTGATGGTGGATAAGATGGAGAATATGGTTCAGTGAAATATGCTGGTTCTGTGTATGAAGGTCCTTGATAACTGTGCAACCCTGAATTGTAGTGGTACATGCATTGATCGTTTGGGTGGTTACCATTACATATCTCACATCTGATCATTGCGTTCTGAAATGGTTGAGCAAATGTTGTGTTGAATGGCTCTGACATCCATGGATAGTTGTTGGGCTTGACAACAGGCCTCAGAAAATCGGACTGCTGCTACCTGATATGAGGTGTATCTTCACCTCTTAAAGCTTGTAATGCTTCCATCGCCCAATAGTGATCCATTTTTCAAATACCTGAAAATAAAAGAAAAATAAAAATTGTGAATAAAAGTAAAGAAAATTAAATATAAGAAAAATAGATAGCTTCAAAATTAATAACGCAAGAAAAATAAGTCCCCGCCAACGGCGCCAAAAACTTGATCGGTGAAATACACACATGTAACGCAAGCGCACGTATCGCTCAAGTAGTATAAAATATCGATCCCACGAGGACTTAATTTCTACTGTTGTTATTAATTATTGATTCTATTTATTTACAGGTATCTAATTGGGGTTAGAAGGGAATGATTGCTGATTGGTTGGTTGAATGTGGATTTGCAAAATAAATAAATAAATAAAAATATAAAATGAAACAAAGGAAATTAATAATAAAGAAAACAATCATCTAGGGTTGTGATTCCACACAATATTATTCTAATGATGAATTGATTCTCTTATATATGTGTAATAATTCAGTTGTTAACCTGAAACACGAAGATATACAAAAGCTTCTTCCGATGGTCAGATGCAAACACCCAAAGTAACCCAATTAACTATATGTCTATATTAACCAAGTTACCCGAATTCATTAAGTTCAAGTTCGAATTGTGGCTACCAATGCTAGACAGGTATATTCCTATCATGGAAGGAAATCTTTAAGTTGAGATCGTGAGCTATTGAATCTAAGGCTGAAACCTAAAATCCCTTTTCCAAGTTCATTTTAAGTTTACCACATCAATCTTATTGGTGATCAGGCAACAAGAAGCATTAAGCTTAAGATTCAATAAACAAGCCTAAAGTATTACCTATTATATAAAGAAAATCAATTATTAAACTCTAGAATATTGTGCTTCATCACTTCCTTATATTAAAAATAAAATGATGAGGTTAGGGGATCCACATTTACTATTTCAAATCTAGAAATCTCCCTTATTATAATATATAAATTTTGCATTATATTACCAACCGACCATATAGACGGTATCCTGATTAAGTCATTTGATAATTAATTCCAACCGATCATAAATGCGGTATCCAATTAAGTCAGATTAAAATTAATTTAATTAAGTCTAACCGACCATAAAGACGGTATCTAATTAAGTCAGGTTTTAAGATAATTTATATATTATAATTTAAGGGAGATTAATCTAAATTATCATAATAAAAGTTTCTCCCTTCTCCCACTGGAAATTAACTACAAAACATAAAAGAAATATAAAGTAAATAAACTATTATTACTACTAGAAATAAAAATACATAATTAAAATACTAAAAATAAATACAAACGAGATACAATCATTAGATCCTTATTAAGAACCTTAAGGAAAAGTATGATTTTGGAAAATGAAATCAGCTTCTATTTATAGGTAAATTTCGGCCTTACGCGTCACGACGCAGAAGGCTTGCGCGTCGCGACGCGCCGTTGATTTATGACACGTGTACGCGACTTTGCCGAGATGTTGACACGTGGCACGCTACTGTCGGCAGACTGAATTATTGGCTCGGTGTTGCGACGCATGAAGGCTTGGTGTTGCGTCGCTGACGTCTTGATGACGCAAGGGATGACGCGTGTTAGCAGACTAAATTATTGTGCTGACGTCATGATGTCATGGCGATGACGCACGTGATGACGCATGTGATGACGTGACAATGACGCGTGTCGGCAGATCAATAATTGTGCTGACGTCATGATGACAAGTGTCAGCAGAATAGTAACTGAGGCGCGTCGCGACTCAGAGAGTGTGCGCGTCGCGACACGTGATTCCTTTTTTGCCTTTTTTGTCCGTTTTTCACCCTTTTAGCCCCAAGTTGATTCCATTGAGTCCCAAAACTTTATTTATCTATAAAACACACAAAAACACATCAAAACATTCATAAAACCCGAGAAACCATACAAAATATTAGGTCAAATGGGCGGTAAATAGTGATATATTTTCCGCTCATCATATTGCTAATATAAATTAGGCGGTAATGGGCCAGGGCTTTAAGAAAAAAGCCCAGCCCGACTCATTAAGAATTTTTAAAAATAAAATATATTTAACTTTATTTATAAAAAACTCATATCTAATTACTTATTATACCCTATATTTTTATGTTTACTTAACTATTTAGATTTTAAGAACTTAATTTATTTTTTTGGACCATAGCTTATTACTTAAATATAATATTTATAGCTTTAAAATTTTAAAGTTTTAAAATTATATTTTTATAGAGACTGAAGAGAACGTGAAGTTGTTGCTTGCGTAGAGATGTCGCAGAAAGCTTGAAACTTTCTTGTAGAGAGTCGGTAGCAATGAAGCAGTTGGCAAAAATATTGAGAAATGGAAGAATGGCTTTTCTATAGGCACCATGGGTTGATCCTAGTCGTTGATTTAAAGCCAAAGGCGTTAGATATATGCCACGTGCTCGGGAAATCTCAGCTAGTCAACTTTAGAGGGGCAAGCCGTGAATGAGTGACACTTAGCACACATAGGAGGAGGAAGAATTGTGAATTGATAGATTTGATGGGAGCATTTAAGGAAGGAGATGATGCCTTCTCGTATTCATAATATATGAGCCTTTTAAGATAACGATGAAAGAAAAACAACGGTAAAAAAGAGCACTTTTGCTAGTAAGTGAAGTGACCCGCCCCGAGACGATGAAGCCTTAAAATTCTCGGTGCAATGAAAATGAGAGAACAAATTTGACCCAATGTAGATTTTCAGAATATAGGCTTCCTAATAAAGAATGGCTGTAATGGGACATCAGGTTGGCATTATTTTGCTCGCACAACCATATTTTTATAAAGTTCCCGACAACAACTCACAAACTTCGGTGGTACCGAGAACTAGGGGACAATATTGATGGTAGTTTTTTACAGTACTCACCACGATGAGGGTTGAAGCCTGTTGTTGTATTTCCCACCCCAAGTGGTTTGAAAGGCCTAAGGGCCCAAAAGCAAATGGAAGCTTAGAGAAGGGTATGGACCCTGGTACCTAGTAAGGCGCTCTCTCTGAAGAGAGTTTATGTGGATGAAGTAATGATGATCCTGACCCGACCACATTTGAAGTATGGATTGGGGGTGCTCCGTATGTTTAGGTACTCTGACCCGGGGAGGTTTCCTTTATACGGTATGAAAAACCTGACCCGAGCAGTTTTGATGAAATCATGCCCAATCAGTTCAAGCAGCATGTTGTATGCCCTACCTGAAAAGTAGTGCATCTAGAATACTAATGATGAAACCACATGAAGGCATGGTTCCTTGTAACATCCCCGATTCGGGAGATGTTACCGGCAGAGGATAGACCGTACTAACCCCATAAGCCTCTGACTTTGATAACTGCAATTCAATTACAAATATTCTTTTCTCAAATTATATATACATCGTATGTATGAGACCATGGCCCAAACTTAACAACTTAACATAAAAACTCAACTCCAATAAATGTATACATAAAGACACATGTTTATACAATGACTACACATAACCCAAATACTAATATATGACTTTTATTTGACTCTGACTGGACTCTCACTCTCTTCCTGACTTGAACTGGTGGACTCCATACCCTAGAGACTGCATCAGTATCCGTCCTCCTGTAACTGTGTGGGGGGTTAGATCGTCGTACAATCTAAGTGAGTGGATGAAAAACTGAAAAATTGATATGAAAGCTTTTGGTTCTAAATCCAAAGTTCCAGAAATATCTTTATATGAAAACTCTTTTTTGAAAACTTCGTTTGAAATCACTTTTATAAAACTTAACCTTTCCGAAAACTGCTTTTTGAAAACTGTTTCTAAAATATGATCTCTGAAAATTCTTTTTCTGAAAATCTGATGTCTAAATACTGATCTGTATCTGAAAAACTTGACGTATGGGGGTGTTACATATCGCCGTCCCCCGATACGCCTAACTAGAGCTAGGAATGCAAAACCATGACTATGGGGCGTTACGTATCGTCGTCCTCCAAAGCATGCCACTCATGTCCCTGAAACTGGTGGTCTTGGGGTGTTACGTATCGCCGTCCCCCAAGCCACTGAACTAGAGCCGGTAGTGCTGATCCATGCTACTACCTGACCCTGAAACTAGGGTATAGGGGCGTTACGTATCGCCGTCCCCCTAGCCCTGAACTAGGATCTGGGGGCGTTATGTATCGTCGTCCCCCCAGTCCTCTACATGTGCACATGTTCTCTGTTCGTCAATTCCAAACTGTATCAAGTTACATACTGGGGTGGGTTTTTCCCCCATGCCCCGAAAATCATAAAACTCATGCTTTGACTTTCAAAATGGTATAAAATATTTTCTGAAAAACATTTCTTTTCTCAAACGTAACTTTGCATGAAATAACTGTAATGGAAATCATCTAACGCCCTATAACATAAAAATATAAGTTTGAAACAGAAATAACGAAATAAAAGTCAATTTAAAAGAAGAGTGTCCACTCATTGTGCTCGAAATCTGGCTGGAGCTATACCGCTTCGTCGAAGGAGATTGCAACTCCTGCAATGGTCTATAGGTGATAACTTGATTAGTCTAAAAACTACGAGATAAGTTCTGGAACTAGACTAAACTACTAAATTCGGGTACGTGATATTATAACTTGGTATATCTGATGAGTGGTAATTATATCACTATTTCCCACTCATTTAACCTAATATCTTGTAAAGTTTCTCGGGTTTTATGAACGTTTTGATGTGTTTTTGTTTATTTTGCAGATAAAAATAATATTGCGACTTAATGGAATCAACTCGGGGCTAAAACGATGAAATCCGGAGGAAAAAAGGTCAAAAACGAAAATTTACTGTACCTGTCACGAAGTGCAGTCCTAAATTTCAATTTTGTGCAAGTTTGGTATTTTGACCATAACTTTTTCATCTGATATCTGATTGAGCTGATTCAAGTTGTAGATTAAAGAGGACGCGAAGATCTACAACTTTGAAATTTTAAATATTTTCGAATTCCAAAGTTTTGAAGACCGAAATTAACGAATAATCCAATGTATTTTGTGTAATTACTAAAGTCATTATCAAAAAATAAAAAAAAATGGAAAATGACAATTTACAATTGTCAAACTTCCACAAAACATGCTTGCATGTTTGGTGGAGTGTCTTGTGGCATGTTTGGTGGAGTGTTTGGTGGAGTATTTTGTGGAGTGTTTGGTGGAGCAATTGATAAAGTAATTGGTGGAAGCCTTTAGATTTTCCTATAAATACCAAGTCATTTCATTTGTAATTCTCATGCGTTCCTTAGGTTTTTGTAAGGAATTTAAGGATTGCATATTGTTTGTATTTATTTTCAGTATTTAATTTATGTATTTTTATTTTCAGTAATAGTAGTAGTTTATTTTCTTTTATTTACTTTTATGTTTTGTAGTTAATTTTCCGTTGGGGGAAGGGTGGAGCTTTTATTATTTTAGTTTAGATTAATCTCCCTTAATTACAATATGGAAATTATAATTTAACATAAAAGGTTATACCGCCTTAATGGCTGGTTTTATTTATTTGACATAATGTGACACCGCCTATGTGGCCGGTCTTTATGTGACAGATGATTACCGCCTATATGGCTGGTTTATGGATAAATAATGATACCGTCTTTATGGTCGGTCGGACTTAATTAAAATCCGATTTAATGAGGATACCGCCTATATGGCTGGTTGGTAATATCACTGATAAATTCTATATTATAGTAAGAGAGATTTTTAAATTAGAAATAGTAAAGGTTGATCCCCAACCCCCAGCATTTTATTTTTATTCTAGTGAAGCGATGAAACACAATATCCACACACTTAATAATTGATTTTCTTTTTATAGGTAATTCTTTAGTTTGTTTATTGAGTCTTAAGCTTAATGCTTCTTGTTAATTGGCCATTAATAAGATTGATTTGGTAAACTTAAAATTAACTTGACGAAGGGATTTTAGGTTTCAGCCTTATATTCAATAGCCCACGATCTTCCTTGAGGATAGATAACCCTTTAATAGATTTCCTTACATGATAGACATATACCTGTCGGCGGGGGTAGCCACTTTTGGAACTTAAACTTAATGAATTCAGGTAACTTGGTTAACATAGATATATGATTAATTGGGTTATTTGGGTATTTGCGTCTGACCATCAACAGAGGCTTTTGCATATCTTTGTGTTCCAGGTTAGCAAACTGACTTATTACATATATATAAGAGAATCAATTCATCTTTAGGATAATATTGTGTGGAATCACAATCCTAGATCTTTGTGTCTTCAAGTTATTTTTCTTAGTATTTTCTTTTGTTTATTTTATTTAAGCAAATCCACATTCAACCAACCAAAAGCAATCATTCTCTTCTCCCTTAATTATATACTTGTAAATAAATAGTATCAATAATTAATAACAACAGTAGGAATTAAGTCCTCGTGGGATCGATATTTTTATACTACTTGAACGATACGTGCGCTTGCGCTATACGCGTGTGATTACGCCGGTCAGGTTTTTGGCGCCATTGCCGGGGACTTATTTTTCTTGAGTTATTAATTTTGAATATATCTAATTTTCTTTTATTTTTTACCTGTAATTATTATTTTCTTTTATTTTCCAGGTGGTTGACATGGATCTTTTTTGGGAGATAGAAAGATTACGAGCTTTACTAGAATACGATACACCCCAAATCATGGAGCAACAGTCCAGTTTTCCGAGGCCTGTTGTCCAGCCCAACAATTATCAATGGATGCCAGAACCAAGCAGTACTACATTTTCTCAACAGAACGCAATGGGGAGATGTGTAATATGTGATGGTAACCACCCGAGCGATCAATGTATATACATTTCAGAATGGCAGAATTATCGAAATCATTCAATGTACGAAGAACCAACATATTTAACTGAACCTTATTATCCATCTTATCCACCATCCACCCACGATCTTCATCAAGAACCATAACGATATTCACCAGGGGAAAAATATATGATAAGAGAAATGGTGGACATGCTCAAGAAAAGTAATGAAAAGTGGGATGTAATGCTTCAGAGTCAAGAGGCAACTATTCAGAGACTGACTGATCAAATGAGACAATTAACAGAAGACCAGGGCTACATACCTCAAGGAGCATTTTCAGATGACACTGATGAAGCCTTTGAGTACCAAACATTTCACGATGACACTTTAGCAGAGGAGAAGACTGAGCATTATCAGGAATCTGAGGTATCAGTTCAGGAACCCGAACTAGCAAAGTCTCGATTTGATTTTTATTATTCGGACTCTGACGAGGATGAAGAAGCAGAGTTGTTTGTGCCAACAAAAATTGAGGATGAAATTATGTATCCTCAAAATGAAGACCTTGGAGCTTCCATTGCACAGATGTTTGAAGAAGATCTACCTGAGCCAGTCATATCAACCACATAGGATGAAGACTTAAAATCTGACATCTCTTTACATCATCGGGTTGACACTGATGGAGCATGCATTTCACAGATGACAGAAGAAGAATTGAATGTGGAAATCCTAAAATACATCTGTGTAGAAAAGGTGGAGCAAGAAGCAGAGCAAATGGATGAGCAATTTAAAGCACTTGAGCATTCAAGAGAAACATCACTGTTTTGGGGAGTACAAATTACACATATCGCCCAGAAGCTTGACAGAATGGAACTCCCATTCCAAGTCAAGCACCATAAAAGACCTCCTGATTTTCTTTCTTTCTTTTCAGGAACCACTGGAGCGATAAAGTTATTTTTGTCAAGTCAAGCACTGAATAAGACAAAATTATTTTTGTCACTTTACCATTGGAAGAGACCTTTCAAAAGCAATGCTCATGGGATTGTCTTTAATCGGACGTCCAAAAAAATGCTAAAACCTCCATAACAGATGGATTTCAGTCACGTCTGGTTGAAGACGAAAAATTTAGCACTAGCAGGGAGGCAACTCATGCAATTTGTTTTAATGTCTATTTTTATATTTTGTGTATACATGTTGTAGAGTTTTTAATTTTGTGTGTTATTTTTGTAGGGAAATGCAAAAACGGAGCATTTAAGGAGGAAATAGTGTTTGGCAATCACAAAGATGAGATTTAAGTCATTAGTGATGGCTGAGTAAGGAATGGATTCTTGAGACGCATCCTAATGGATTTATATACCAAACGAGTGGCGTATTGCGTACACAATTCTGTTGCCTTAATAATTGCTTTGATTTGCTTTTCTTTTATTATTTTCTTTTATTTTCGCCGACAATATCTATACTTTTTGACTTTCACGATTTATTTTAACGTTCATTGTCATTTGACAGGTACTAGTGTTATTTTTACCCACCCTTTTTAGGATCTATAAATTCAGCTCGTCATTCCTCTCTTCTACACATTCAAATAAACATCCAAATAAGATAGAGAAAATGGAAGCAACTTCACAATATCGAGTCATTAAAATCTGTGTGTTCTGTGGATCTAACTCTGGCAATAAACCAGAGCTCGTTGAGGCTGCAAAGGAATTGGGAAGAGTTATAGCAGAATGAAATATGCACCTAGTATATGGCAGTGGAAATCTTTGATTGATGGGAAGCATTTCAAAAGCCGTTCAGGAGGGTGAAAGTCACGTTTTGGGAATCATTCCAAAAATTTTGGCGGACGAACACATAATCGGAAAACACAAATGAATATGAACGCATTATCTCGGGTATGTCTGAACAACTCCTTGAAATGGTCAAAATTGATGATGCTTTTATTGCTTTACCAGGTGGGCTCGGAACATTTGAAGAGATATTCACGGTGGCATCATGGGCACACTTGAACATTCATCGGAAGCCCATTGGATTACTTAACATTTATCATTTTTTCAATTTTCTGTTTGTATTTCTTGCGGAAGCCAAAAGACATGCGCTCGTCACAAAATCAGTACAAGATATTTTCCTGACTGCAACAAAGGCCGAAGAATTAATTGACCAAATCCTAGCCTTTAAACCAAAAATCGACCCCATTCTTTCCAAGTTAAACTGATCAAATAGCGATCGTGGAAAAAAACATAAATTGGACATGGATCTTAATCGGTAATTTTTCGTAGAATTTCAGCTAACCATGTATTATCTTCTAAACTCTTCTTCTACTTTTTCATACATTGGGGACAATGTCTCATTTAGGTTTGGGGGAGGGGAATAGTTAATAGTATCTTGTTTTTATTGTGTTATTTTTAGTCCAAAATATTTCGGAAAATTCAAAAAAAAAAATTTGAGAGTCACTGGCCCAAAGCTCGCTAAATGGATCGAAGATGTTGCAAAAAATATATATATCTGAAGTCTGAGTAATTAAGTCCGTAGGGGTGTCTTAACACCTAGTGTCCTAAAGCCAACTGGTTTGGGAGCCACTGGCCCAAAGCTCGCTATATAGACGGAAGATGTATATAAATAAAAAAAAAATCAAAAAAAAAAGAAAAGAAAAAAATCAGAAAAATTATTTCATTGTTACAAAAAGGTGTGAATTCTGATAAAATTTTAGGACAAAAATATTACTCTCTTCTCAACTGCACTTGTGACTATTGTGGATAAAATGAGTTGATTAATATTTTGTTGGTTGTGTATATGAAGAATGGTAAAAATAATCAGAGAATTTACTTATTCGGTAATTTAGAAAGAAAGAAAACAACTACTAACTTGGAGTAGAAGTTTCACATGTTTAGTCACTAATTTCTTTATTCACTTGTCTTTTTGCTTTTATGTGCATTAGTTTTACTATCGTTTTACTTTTATCAAATATTTGTGGGTATCGTTGCTGTAAGCCCTCACGAGACTACAACTCGTCCACTAGGGACACATAGGGGTTTAAAGGCTTGTTGCATACTCTAAATGCAATCGTGATCCCTACGAAAGTGGCTTAGTTTAATTTTAATTATTTATTATATTGTTTTGCTCGAGGACTAGCAAAATGTTAGGTTGGAGAGTGTGATGAGTTATAATTATATCATTATTTCCCGCCCATTTAACCTAATATCTTGTAAAGTTTCTCTGGTTTTGTGAACGTTTTGATGTGTTTTTATTTATTTTACAGATAAAAATAATATTGGGACTTAATGGAATAAACTCGGGGCTAAAACGATGAAATCCTGAGGAAAAAGGTCAAAAACGAAAATTTACTGTACGTGTCACGAAGTGCAGTCATAAATTCCAATTTTGCGCAAGTTTGGTATTTTGACCATAACTTTTTCATCCGATATCCAATTGAACTGATGTAAGTTGCAGATAAAAGAGGACTCAAAGATCTACAACTTTGAAATTTTAAATATTTTCGAATTCCAAAGTTTTCAAGACCGAAATTAACGAATAATCCAATGTGTTTTGTGTAATTACTAAAGTCATTATCAAAAAATAAAAAAAATGGAAAATGACAATTTACAATTGTCAAACTTCCATAAAACAAGTGAAGTGTCTTGTGGCATGTTTGGTGGACGATTTTGTGGAGTGTTTGGTGGAGCAATTGATGGGGGAGGGTGAAGCTTTAGATTTTCCTATAAATATCAAGTCATTTCATTTGTAATTCTCATGCTTTCCTTAGGTTTTTGTAAGGAATTTAAGGATTGCATATTGTTTGTATTTATTTTCAGTATTTAATTTATGTATTTTTATTTTCAGTAATAGTAGTAGTTTATTTTCTTTTATTTACTTTATGTTTTGTAGTTAATTTTCCGCTGGGGGAAAGGTGAAGCTTTTATTATTTTAATTTAGATTAATCTCCCTTAATTATAATATGGAAATTATAATTTAACATAAAAGGTTATATCGCCTTAATGGCTGGTTTTATTTATTTGACATAATGTGAAACCGCCTATATGGCCGGTCTTTATGTGACAGATGATCACCGCCTATATGGCTGGTTTATGGACAAATAATGATACCATCTTTATGGTCGGTCGGACTTAATTAAAATCCGACTTAATGAGGATACCGCCTATATGACTGGTTGGTAATATCACTGATAAATTCTATATTATAGTAAGAGAGATTTTTAAATTAGAAATAGTAAAGGTGGATCCCCAACCCCCAGCATTTTATTTTTAATCTAGGGAAGCGATGAAACACAATATCCACACACTTAATAATTGATTTTCTTTTTATAGGTAATTCTTTAGTTTGTTTATTGAGTCTTAAGCTTAATGCTTCTTGTTAATTGGCCATTAATAAGATTGATTTGGTAAACTTAAAATTAACTTGACGAAGGGATTTTAGGTTTCAGCCTTATATTCAATAGCCCACGATCTTCCTTGAGGATAGATAACCCTTTAATAGATTTCCTTACATGATAGACATATACCTGTCGGGCGGGGGTAGCTACTTTTTGAACTTGAACTTAATGAATTCAGGTAACTTGGTTAACATAGACATATGATTAATTGGGTTATTTGGGTATTTGCGTCTAACCATCGACAGAGGCTTTTGCATATCTTCGTGTTCCAGGTTAGCAAACTGACTTATTACACATATATAAGAGAATCAATTCATCTTTAGGATAATATTGTGTGGAATCACAACCCTAGATATTTGTGTCTTCAAGTTATTTTTCTTAGTATTTTCTTTTGTTTATTTTATTTAAGAAAATCCACATTCAACCAACCAAAAACAATAATTCTCTTCTCCCTTAATTAGATACTTGTAAATAAATATTATCAAAAAATTAATAACATCAATAGGAATTAAGTTCTCGTGGGACCGATATTTTTATACTACTTGAACGATACGTGCACTTGCGCTATATGCGTGTGATTACGCCGGTCCATATCATATTTGTAAAGAGATGTAATGTGTGCATACGAACTGATATGAGACCCTAAGTATGGTCTCTAACACGTTAGGGTGGAACTGGAGTGGTTTAAAACTGATTATAGGAAATTCTGTGCCACGCATCACGACGCGCATCGTCCAAATACGTGTCCAACCTTTTTCCGTGCGCGTCGCGACGCACGATCCTTTCACGTCATGATGCGTAAAAAACCAGAAGCCTTCCTGGGAAAATTCCCAGATCGCGTCGCGACGCAAGACCAATTTCTGGTCTAAACTTCAATCATTCTTACTCAATTTTTGCTCAACACTTAATCTATATCTTCACACAAGCAAATAATGACAATAAGTACCCAACATATATCATCAATATCATCCTCAATATTAACCCACATCCTTTCTATAAATTTTATTTAGTTCAAACTCAAAGTTTAACAAATTATAAATTTCCCACTATCATCAATTTTGACTCAATAAAAACCCATTCACTATCTCATTCAAGTCATCGACTCATCACAACCATCAAAACATCAAAACTTAATAAATAACAATTTGGGTCAAGATTGTGTTTTTACCTTGAATCACATTCTTCATTATCAACTAGGGCTTCCATGCTCTCTTTTATCTTCCTAAACTTGATATGGGTTGAAGCCTTCAATTTTCTTTCTAATTTCTTCTTCTTCCCTCATCTTTCTTCTTCTTTATTCTTCATATTTCCCTCTTTCTCACGTTTTTCTCTTCTTCTTCTTACTTTCTAATTTTGTGAAATATCAATAGTAATACCTTTTTATACTTGGGCTTCTTTGAAATTGTCAAAGGTAGAGAAAAGTTTATAGTTTTGTAGAAGTTTTGAGATTTCTCTGGAATGACCACCGAGCACTATTCATCTGAATTTTTGATCTGTATTTTTGACTTGCTTCTGGTCCGAATTTGGAAAAATATTCAATGCGGAAGTTATAGATCTTGATCTCAGCTTTCTGACGATATAAAATTTATAAAGATCGGAGTTCGTATGAGAAGGTTATGACCCAAATACTATGGACTGTCCGGAGTGGTATATTGTAACATTTAATATCGGATTCTCGAAGAATCTACCGATAGTCATCACACGAGAGCATATGTTTCCAAACATTGTTTACATTTCGTCACACTCATCTCACAGTGAAACAATAGTTAAAATCCCTGGTCGTTACAAATTCTTCCCCTCTTAATTAGGATCATCCTCGAATCCTTTCTGTAGTCTATCTCACAGGTTTGTCTTGGTTGGAGAATATCTTGTAATTCTGCTACACTTATCTTCTTGGCTCCAAATCTTAGCTGACTATTTGATCTTTCTATTTTCTCCTTACTAAGTCCTCGTTTACTTGTGAGCTTCTCTCTTCGAGTTTTCAAATATATAGCCATTTATGGGTTTAAGACTTCTTAACTCATAGCTTATATTTCCATGTACTCTTACTGTTAATCAACGGCTCTCATACTTAGAACATTTCTCCAAGGTAGCTCCCCTGGTAATACTCCTCGTAAGTCTAATCTTGTGCATTTTATGCTAGAACTGTGTACTTTTATGCACTTTTGATTCCTATGCTGGTACAAGCACATTTACTATCTGTTATGCTGATTATTCCTTAGTATTATTGTAAATCTGTCTTATCATTATACACATATGTTATTGTTTGTCTGGTACTTGAATTATTACTAGCCTTTCTCCTGATGTCTGCCTCATATCTGGTTTTATCCTATAACTGAACTCATGTGATCTATGCTTCTGTCTTTTTATTCGCAGGGGTATCAACTTCTACAATTCTCCGATTATGTCTATGGCTATCTCTTTTGCCTTCCATAAATGCTTGACTAGATCTTTTTCTTTTAATAATCTCTTAAAGACTATCTTTCTTCTAAACCTTTTTATCTTTTCTCTTGCTCTGTTCTATTTCTGGGACTTGTCTGGCCTATATCGCTGCTTCCTTATTCGAATGATGTCATCTCTCATATGTCTCTAGTCATGTCTAACGCTGTTCTTTTACATCCTCATCACTGTTTAACTAGTACTTTCTCTCTTCATCATTTCATCTAGATAACTTTTCTTCTAGATCTCTCACTTAGAACTATTTCTTCTTTTATTCTATCCTTGTACTATATCTAAAGGTTTTCTGTTTCGATCTCTTTCAACTACGCATTCTCTTGGTTGTGAGAATATATTAAGATGAACATCGAAGTCTATCTTTGTTGTTGTTGTTTAACGAGGGTTGGGAGGGTGGGAACTTATCTTGAGGCTTTTGTGCTTATGGTAATCTAGTGGCACATATTCTTTATCTAGGAATCTAGGATTCTCGTATATACATGTCTGGTGTCTTTTCCTACACTAGGGTATTACTACTAAAACTGTCTGGTTTGCCTTTACCTACTTTACTCCTGATCATCTTCAATAATCGATCTTTCCACCTCTTCTGTGAAATCCTTCTAAAGCCATGCTCTCTAACAGCTTCTTTGTACTACCTCTGCACTCATTCATGTTCAGTCTCTATTGTTTAACCCTATGAATTCGTTATTCTTCTCCTCTGAGTGTTGTTGTATTCTCTCGCTATTCTTCTTAAGAAATTTTCTTCGCTACTAAGGTTTCTTCCTTGTCTTAATTCCTTAAACTCTTTACTCCTATGAGTTCCTGAAAATTCCATATATTTCGATTACTTAGGACATCTTCTACTAAATCTTTGGTTCAGGTGCTACTCCTTACCTAGCCCTTCTACTCAATACCATGCAATTCTTTATAAGTTGTTCGCTATATTCCTAGAATTGTTCTCCCTAGTCTCTTCATACTTCGAAGTCTTTACTTCTTTAAGGGTTCCTTGATTCAATGGAGGTTTCCAAACTTAGCTCAACTTATTGTAGCTTCGAACCATCTCATCTCATGCTTCTTGTCTATATTTCATTGGATACATTGACTTGGCTATCGAGCCATCTCGTGATTCGTCTAATCTGTCAATTGCTATTCTTTACTGATTATTTTCGTTACTAGGCTCTAAGTTGATGGGTGAGCATATTCATTACATAGGGATCATGTGGTACATATTCTGTTTAACACCTAAACTCGGTGATGATCTGACCAACTGCTTATATCTTGGGCCACACAACTATCATCAATTTTCTATACTACTATCCTCTTGTTATGTTAACCTTTTTGCCTAAATGTTCTGAATTTCTTTGTTACTTTTCGTATTCCTCCTAATTACTTCCGTAGCCTAACTCTTGGTTCTGAGTTGGGAATGGTTACATGCTCACATATCTGGTTAAGTGTCTAATTCATGCCTTAGGATTTCTTTCTTTTATTACTCACTCCAAGGTCTTATTTTCATTGCTGCTTCCAAGCTACATTACCTATGCTACTATACATACTGAATTTTCTTACCACTTATGTTTTCCTTCTTTTTGTTTTCAGATTTTATCTCTTGGCTCTACACCGTACTACAGGGGCTAGTGGTGGTTTGTTCTTAATCTACTTCTTAGATTTCTGCTCTCTGCTCTTGCTATAAGCTTTAAGTCTCGACTTTGGCACTCTATTCTACTGTCCATACTGATACTTTTGTCACTCCTAAATGGCTCTAACCTCTCGGGTCTATTCTTTTATACTTCCACATATTTCTACTGGCTTTAAGCTGATCTGCAGGACCTACTATGTTTGGTCTATTCTGGGGAATTCTACTAATACTGCAAGCCTCGTGCTGACTTGTCTAGATCTGGGACTATACTGAGTTCTTTCTTTTACTTCCTCAAAACTCCCTTATTCTCTTTTCTGGGGGATCTATCTTTCAAGATCTTCCATTTCTTAAGAGGAACTATTGTCGGGCTTCTTACAGTTACTTATATCTATGCTATAAGAGCTAGGGTAACATCTAATACCTTGATAGGTTTCAGTATCCTTTTCTAGTACTATGTGTCCTGGTGGAGTCTATTTCTCATATAAGGTAGGTATGAGCTCAATTCCATCAGGACAGCTTCATTGGTGGGCATAGCCGGGGGGGGGTAAGGACTTGGGTAGATCGGGGCCTTGTTTAGTGAATTTTCTTGGTTTGGGTAACTAATTATTTTCCTAACGTTATTCCTCTTATTTGCCTGTGGGCCTAGGTTTGGGGAACCCAGAATCTCTGCATTCTCATGGTATCTCACATATATTAGAAGCCTCCACAACTAATCCTGATTTCTTGATTCTTCTGTCATATGGCTGTTCTTGGTCATTCGGGGAGCTCACTATCTATACAAAGTGTTCGAGAGTTATTGGATCATCTTGGAAGAACGACTTTACCATGTGACTTTTGAGCCAACTGGATGACGGCTGCCCAAACAGTGAATTGATCATTGTTCGAGCAGCCCATGAACTGCCCTAGTACTGTTGGGGCTGACCTGGGAAGCCCCATGTGCATTGGGTAGTCGGTTCAGTCAAAAATATATTTTATGTCATTTTGCGGAAAAAAAAATTTCGTAAAAGTTTCGTGATGTTTCTTAACTATTTATGTCATTATTTGATATCAAATAAATATGTTTAGGTGAAATATGAATAAATTATTCATATTGAATATTGAATAATTTATTCGGTAATTTTAAAAAAATTTAAAATTACGATTTCACCCGAACCGCGAGCTTCCGCTGCGCTAGGTTATGAACTCCTGCATGGCAGGTTATGTCATTTGATTTACAAAGCTGAGGTCGTGTGCAATCATGGTCAATAACTACATATTTTAGAGGTATGGTTTGGTATGTAATTGGGGATATTTTTGAAGTAGATATGGAATCCACTACTTCTTGAGAGAAGTAGAGTAGTATCTTCCATAATGGTTGGTTTGGTAATTGAACAGTTAGATTGCTCGAATCTTTCTATTGCGAATAGAAACATAAAATTCATAATAGTTATGAATAAATGATTTATTATAGAATTAATGGTATTTAAGACATAAAAAAATAATTAGAGGGGTATAACAGACATAATGACCCAACTCTAATTATAAGATACTCGTGTATGATCAATTTATATGTAGTGATTATATTCGGTGGACGCTGATGTGGCCAAGTATAAAATATATTTGTAATGACGAGAGTTCAACTTCAAGTTTTTAATGGAATAATCTGAGGTTAATAATTCGAGATATTTGATTAAAGAATTTTAATCATTATCCCGACATTATTTGAGCTCGGAGGTGCATGTCTATTTCATCCATGTGCTAACTCGATACATTATAGGAAGCCATAAAATAATTGAAAAATTCAATTATGATCTTACATACATAACTATAGGTTATGAAAAACATTAATGAAATTAATAATTTATTTAATTCATAATCGAAAACTATATATTAAATAGTTTAATATAAAGTTCTAATATACTCGGTTATGAGATAATCAAATATTTAATTTAAAGAGTATAAATTAATTTTATTTATTTATTTAATCTTTGATTAAATAGTTTTGGAATTAAATTCCAAAATAAATACATAATATTTTATATTAGTAATTAATTAATTAATTAACCAAAAAAATGGAGCCTTATGCGTGATTCACACCCACGGGAGGCGAAAATATGGTTAGCTTGCTTTGTATAATTTGATTACAACTAAATAAGCTCAAGCCTAAGTGTTCTCTTTTATAGATATATAACAACATAAGCAAAAATAAAAACCCTAACCTCCATCTTCTCTACAGAGAAAAGAAAATAAACACAGTGCATTAACTTTTTCTCTAAAACATTCAGAGTAATTTTTTTATGAGATTCAAGAGCCTACACTCACGGCTTCTTGGTTGCGAGACATAGCACAAAAGATCAAGTAAAAAACTCAATTCCTTCCTCTATTCTTGTTCACAGCAGTGGACAATTTTCTAGCCCACTGTACACGGGAATAAAAAGCAGAAAATGGATTGCTGGAGTTTTGATTTTTGCTAGAAAAATTCAGGGTTACTGAAGACTCGTTTGGGACTATTTTAGGGCTGATTTGGTCGTAAAAAAATCAGTCCTAAAAATTGTTAAACATACGCAAACTGCAGTAGAAAAATATGCACCACAGTGCATGCAGAGAGCTGATGTTCGAGGCTGTTTCTGCGGTACAGAAACTGTCAAGGGGTGCCAAAATATTCCCAGACTTGTTGGGAATATTTTGTAAGAGTTTGTATAGAAATAGTGGGAGTAGTCCCACATCTAAAAAGCAAATGGGAAATGAAAGGTTTATAAGTGTTCTCTATACACTTATATTAAATTGGAAAAGTAAGGCTTGGGCTTGGGCTTGGGCTTGGGCTTGGGCTTGGATGAATGTGATTGGTTGGCTTGATATTAGATTTAATTAATATATTTAATTAAGTCGTGGGGATTCATTAAATGACTTGCTAACTTTAAAACGTTTTTTCTTTTTGAACTTTGGATTGAAATCAGAAGGTTGTGTTTGATCAACACAATCCTTCAGAAAGACTGGAAAGATGTTTGCATATTTTTAATCTAAAAACGTTTTCCATTTTTGCTTATAAATAAAAAACAGTTTGCAGAGACAGAGACAGGGAACTTCTGAAATTGATAGAATTTTCTATAGATTGATCCTTGAAAACGAAAAGCAAAACATTCAGTAGATTCGCCAGGGGTCGAAACATTCAGTGTGGATTTTCGACTTGCAGATTGTTGTATCCTGGTGGTAGACGTCCAACAAACTACAAGCACAAGAGTATGGGCGAATTTCTGCTATAGGACATAGTCTCATACGCTAGCCTCAATCTTCACAAGTTAGTATTGTTGGAAATTCTTGCAATATTCATTAAAGGATGGGTGTTTATGTCTTTTTGACACTAGGGGTGCAAAGGAAGGTTGCAATCCTTAAGAGGGTTGCATCTCATCCCAAGGGGTGCCATTTTGGCACCCCTCCATGCCTTATAAAAGAGGCAATCAGATCCAAAAAAAGGTAGACAACGAAAATCCATTTTGAGTCACTTTTTTCTTATGGTTTTGAGAGAGAATTCCTCCTATTTTCCTAGTTCATATACTTGTCAATGAGTGCTCTTTGGACAAGAAGGAACAAAGTTATCATGGGAGAACATTGGTCAATTGTGAATCCGTAAAGCACCTGTGACGGGGCCAATAAGTTCTTAAGGACAGAGAGAGATCTCGACTTGGATTCGTCATTGTATTTTACAGGTTTTTTAATCTACAGTTTTATGTTTTAGGTTTTAGGGTTTTTGGTATTTTCTGGTTTGATTTGTTAATAGCATGTTGTTTTGATGTTTAAATGACACTTATCGGGTTACAATCTTAAGAACTTATTTCCAGTGTTGTTAAATAATAATTGCATGCGTAGTTAAGAAAATTTCTGGAAAAAATACAGTCTGTGCATGAAAAAACCCGTAGGGCATTCGAACGTCCGACGAACATAAAGGCTTAAATCTGAAATTTCGTAAGAACGTTCAAATGCGTCTTCAAACGCCACTCGAACGCAAGCCTTCTGCCTAAGAACATTCGAATGCGTCTTAAACGCAACTCGAACGCAAACTCTCTGGAATCATTCTGTTCGAACGCGTTTTCGAACGCTATACGAACGTGAACTCTTTGGAATTATTCTGTTCGAACGCGTTATAGAACGCTACACGTACGTGAACTCTCTGGAAACACTTCGTTCGAACGCGTTATCAAACGCAACACGAACGTACACACACTGGACAGTCTCGTTCAAATTTAAATACGAACGTAACACTAACGAAATAGTCCTGGAATTGTTATAAACTGCAAACTTAAACTAATATTAACTTAGTAAATCATATATTGTAACACATTAATCTTGGTAGTATAGATTTAAGTTATTATTAGGTTGTTCAATTATCACAAGCATACACATAGTGATAAAGTTGAAATTGATTGTGTGTTGCATACTTTGGTGAGAATTTAAAGTGTAATCATACACAAGAAATTCCATCCAATCTTGATTGACACTTACACATAAATCTACACACATCGTATATTGTCCGTGTTATTTAATAAATGTAGTTCTGGGTTTGAATTTCTAAGAGATCATTTTGAAAAAGTGTTTAAAGAATATTCTGTCAAAAAGGCGATAAGAGCCTAAGTGGTCAGGGATTTAAGTGGTTACTCCTGACCCCCCTCGTCATCTGGGAATATTCGTTAATTTATTTTTCTATAGAATCTTTAGTTGAAATTCAAGGACTTGTGTTTATTGGAACCACCGTCCAATAGAACAACAAGTGGGAACCTAGTATATCACTTTTAACAAGATCATTCGTTGATCGTTGTGCAATTCTTCTTTTGAAGACTAATTGACTTATGTTGATTATTCCAGTTACAAATGGCTAGCGGAAACATCACAGTACCGGTCTCTCATGGAGAAAAGCCAGAGAAGTTTGGTGGGGAAAATTTCAAATAGTGGCAGAGCAAAATACTGTTCTACCTGACAACTCTCTAGTCGGCCAATTTCCTCAAAGATCCTCCGGATCCTGTGAAGGGTGAATCGGAAATGGCCAAGGAACTGCGAGAACAGACATGGCTGTCTGGAGACTTCTTGTGCAAGAACTACCTTTTGGGTGGTCTTGACAATACCCTGTACAATGTGTACCAAGGCATTACTTCTACGAAGATTCTCTGGGAATCTCTCAAGAAGAAGTACAAAACCGAGGATGTCGGACAAAAGAAATTTGTCATGGGTAGGTTCCTGGACTACAAGATGGTAGATTCAAGGACGGTGATGTCTCAGTTGGGAGAACTACAGTTGATCATTCATGAAATACTGGATGAGGGAATGAAACTCTGTGAGATGTTTCAAGTTGCCGCCATAATTGAAAAGTTGCCTCCATCATGGAAGGACTTCAAGAGCTATCTGAAACACAAAAAGAAACAGATGAGCCTTGAAGACCTTAGTATTCGATTGAGAATCGATGAGGACAACATGATGTCCGAGAAGGCCAGCTACAAGACTATGGAGTCTAAGGCCAACATTATTGAGGGTGTGAAGGGTAGCAAGAAAAGAAAGAACAGTGGAGCTGATTCTTCGAACAAGAAGTTCAAGGGGAAATGCTACAATTGTGGAAAGAGCGGTCATATGTCAAAGGACTGCATAAACAAGAAGTCTCATGACAACCGCAAGAAAAATAAAAATGAGGTCCATGTCACTGAAGGTGAGGAGCTGACTGATGAGATCTCAGAGATGGAACTATCAGCAGTGGTAACTGAAGCCAACATAGTTGGGAATCCGAGAGAATGGTGGGTAGACACTGGGGCTACTCGTCATATCTGTGCAGATAGCAAGATGTTTTCCTTGTATGAGAAGGTCAATGGCGGCGATCATCTGACAATGGGAAACTCGTCTACCTCTCAGGTGGTTGGACAAGGCACAGTGGTTCTGAAGATGACATCCAGAAATGAGCTAACATTGAAGAATGTACTGCATGTTCCAGATATTCGGAAAAACTTAGTCTTGGGATCTCTCCTTAGTAAGGCTGGTTTTAAGCTTGTATTTGTTTCTGATAAGTTTTTAATGACAAAGAATGATATGTATGTAGGAAAATGTTAACTAACTGATGGCCTTTTCAAACTAAATGTAATGACTGTCAATCGTGCTATTAATAAAGCTAGTACTTATGCTTATATTATTGAGTCACAAATTGTATGGCATGAGAGGTTAGGACATGTTAATTATGATACCATGCGTAAATTAATTAACATGGACCTTATACCTAAATTTGTAATTGATAGCCAACATAAGTGTGAGGCATATGTTGAAGCAAAAATGTATAGAACATCATTTCATTCTGTTGAACGCAGTTCTGAACCTTTAGAACTTGTACACACTGACGTGTGTGACATGAATATTGTGCAAACAAGAGGCGGTAAAAAGTACTTTGTCACTTTTATCGATGACAGCACAAGATTTTGCTATGTGTACTTGCTGAGGAGCAAAGCTGAAGCTATTGAGAGCTTTGTACACTATAAGAACGAAGTTGAAAATCAACTTGGCAAGAAAATCAAAAGAATCAGGAGTGATAGAGGTGGTGAATACGTTTCACCATTCGGTGAATATTGTTCTGTGCATGGAATTATTCACGAAATCACTGATCCTTATTCTCCTCAACAGAACGAAATTGCGGAGCGCAAAAACTGAACGTTGAAGGAAATGACGAACACCATGTTGACGAGTTCGGGTTTACCCCAGAACTTATGGGGGAAGCCTTACTTTCCGCGAACTACGTTCTAAACAAGCTTCCTCATAGAAGATTGGACAATACACCATATGAGTTGTGGAAAGGTTTCGTACCTTCCTACAAATACCTAAAAGTATGGGGGTGTCTTGCCAAAGAAATGATTCATAAACCTAAGAAGGTTAGAATAGGACCCAAAACTGTTGATTGTATATTCACAGGATATGCTCGCAACAGTAGTGCGTATCGATTCTTGGTACACAAGTATGAGATTCCTGATATCAATCCGAATATGATAATTGAGTCAATGAATGCAACATTTTTTGAAAAGACGTTTCCTTGTAAGGAAAGACAAAGAACAGAGTCTCTGAAAAGAACGGTTGATACTGTCAAGGACGGTGATCGAGTTGACCAAGAATCAGATCAACGTGTAAATGCTGAGACAATCGAGCCTAGACGTAGCAAAAGGGCTAGAACGTCTAAGTCGTTTGGTCCCAATTTTCTGACATACTTGTTAGAAAATGAGCCTCAAAGCTATAAAGAAGTTATGTCTTCTCCGGAGGCACCTATTTGGAAAGAGGCTATTAATAGTGAGATTGATTCAATCCTACAGAACCATACTTGGGAGTTGGTAAATCTTCCACCAGGTTGTAAGCCGCTGGGCTACAAATGGATATTCAAAAGGAAGATGAAAACGAATGGATCAATAGATAAGTACAAGGCAAGACTTGTCATAAAAGGTTATAGACAAAAGGAATGTCTTGATTACTTTGACACCTATTCACCAGTGACTTGTATCACATCGATAAGAATGATCATAGCCATAACAGCTATATTTGGTCTTGAAATACATCAAATGGATGTAAAGACAGCATTTTTGAATGGTGAATTGGATGAAGAGATTTACATGGAACAACCAGAAGGGTTTAGTGCTCCTGGACAAGAACATAAGGTGTGCAAACTTGTAAAATCCTTGTACGGATTAAAACAAGCACCTAAACAATGGCATGAGAAATTTGACAAAGAGATGTTGTCAAGTGGGTTCAAAACCAATGAGTGTGATAAGTGTGTGTACACCAATTCAACTCAAAAAGGATATGTCATTGTGTGTCTCTATGTAGACGATATGCTGATAATTGGTAGTAATCATGAAATGATTCAGTCTACCAAAAACGTGTTATCCAGCAGATTTGATATGAAAGATTTGGGAGTAGCTGATGTGATCCTAGGAATTAAGATTTCTAGGACATCAGACGGATATATATTATCTCAGACTCATTATATTGAGAAGATACTTGATAAATATATCAAAGGGGATCTCAATGTGGCTAGAACCCCTGTAGACCTAACTCTTCATCTATCAAAGAATACTGGTTCGAGCGTATCGTAATTAGAGTATTCGATAATCATCGGAAGTCTGATGTATCTCACGAATTGCACACGACCTGATATCGCTCAAGCTGTGAACCGGCTTAACAGATATACGAGCAATCCATGACATAACCACTGTAAAGCCATAATAAGAGTTTTGATGTATCTGAGAGAAACTTCAAAATATGGCTACATTACGAGAGATGTACTAGAGGGATACAGCGATGCTAACTGGATATCTGACACGGTGGATTCCAAATCTACGAGTGGATTTATTTTCACACTTGGTAATGCAGCCGTGTCATGGAAATCCTCGAGGCAAACATGTATTGCCCGGTCTACTATGGAATCAGAGTTCATAGCGTTAGACAAAACAACGGAAGAAGCAGAATGGCTTAGAAACTTCCTGAAGGATATTCCTAGTTAGCCCAAACCGGTGCCAGCGATTAGCATACATTGTGATAGCCAATCGGCAATTAGGAGAGCCCAAAATACAATGTATAATGGTAAGTCTCGACACATACGTCGGAGACATAATACCATACGTCAACTGCTCTCAAGTGGCATAATAACGATCGATTATGTTAAGTCGAAGGAAAACCTAGCGGATCCATTAACTAAAGGTTTACCTCGAGAGCAAGTTGAGTAGTCATCGAGGGGAATGGGCTTGAAGCCTAAAATTAAAGATTTGTCACTGTGGAAACCCAACCTAACTGACTGGAGATCCCAAGATCTAGGTTCAAAAGGGACAACTGAAACTTTGTGCAATTCAAAACAAGCACTAAAGAGTTCTGTACTCTTTCCCATTCCAATAATGACGCTGAGTGATATCTGTCATTGGTTAGGATAAGCTAAGGCTTTTAATGATCATTATATTATGAGATGAGTCCTAATGGGGGTAAAAACAGATTACCTCTTGATAGTAAATCACCTATTTCAAGTAAGAAGTGAGGCCGCTTCCATGGGAACTTTTAAAGGCGGGTTACCCTAAAGTACTTGATGAATCCAGGACCGTCGTTCAGGGCCAAAATGAAAACAACCGTAGAACTAGAAAATGGTCGAATTAAAGCTGTGTGTTGGCAATTGTCTTGGTTTACACCAACGGCAGAACAGTTCAAGACTATGGGTCACTGGTTTGCCTAGTAAATCCGATTGTCATTCACTAGGAAAGGTTCAAGGCGAAAGCTACCTATTTCGATGCAGCTTTAACTCATGGTAACTCTCTCAAGTGTCTATATGAATATTAGAAGAATTGTGGGGGATTGTTGGAAATTCTTGCAATATTCATTAAAAGATGGGTGTTTATGTCTTTTTGACACTAGGGGTGCAAAGGAAAGTTGCAATCCTTAGGAGGGTTGCATCCCACCCCAAGGTGTGCCCTTTTGGCACCCCTCCATACCTTATAAAAGAGGCAATCATATCCAAAAAAGGTAGACAACGAAAATCCGTTTTGAGTCACTTTTTTCTTCTGGTTTTGAGAGAGAATTCCTCATATTTTCCTAGTTCATATACTTGTCAAGAAGTACTCCTTGGACAAGAAGGAACCAAGTTATCCTGGGAGAACATTGGTCAATTGCGAATCCGTAAAGCACCTGTGACGGGGCCAATAAGTTCTTAAGGACAGAGAGAGATCTCGACTTGGATTCGTCATTGCATTTTACAGGTTTTTTAATCTACAGTTTTATGTTTTAGGTTTTAGGGTTTTTGGTATTTTCTGGTTTGATTTGTTAATAGCATGTTGTTTTGATGTTTAAATGACACTTATCGGGTTACAAGTGTGTTTATTGATTTTGGTAACTTGAATTGTAAGTTTTTATTCTGATTTGTCTGTTGATATTAATTACTTGCTTTGTAAGTTTCTAGTTTTTAGTTTGTATTTTGTTTATAAATTTTGGTTTCAATAAAATTATTGTATTCGTTGATTGTTCTTTAACACATTTTGGGACAGTTGGGGTGATTTCCGACGTATAGAAATCTTCTAAAGTGCGCTGGAATCACTGAAATACAGGGTTGTCCAAATCTCTACTGTTGTCGCAAATTCAAGGGACTGTACAGTTTCAATCAAAGCAGAAAAAAGAAGAAGAAGAAAATTCAACTTCGATCCCGGGTCTCATACAAATGGTTATTGATGCAGTTGGTCGTGAGTCGGAGGCAGAAAATATGCAGAAAGCCCCAAATCCAACTAAATTGCCGACAAAATTATCGAAGGATAATTATTAAATATAGTAAATAAAAAATCAACTAAACTGCCAATAACAATTATGTCGGTAATTATATGGTATTGGATCATTATATCACCGAGAAAAATGGCCATAATTTAGTGATAAAATTTCTGTCGATAAATGTATTGACAATAATATTTTTTTACCGACGAAATTATTCCATTGCTTTTCCATCAATAAAATCATTTACCTGTCATAATTTTCTATCATAGATTAAACAGTTTTTTATAGTGCCAGTCTTGGCTTGGATCCCTTTACCATGCAATTAGGATTGGACAAAATCTTGAACGGGATTCGGGATCCCGAATAATGGGATTAGAGCCTGATTCGGGATGATGTTTCGTCCCAAAAAAAAAATCAGGCTCAAATATTAGCCTAAAAATTCCCGAATCTCAATCAGGATTCGAGATCACGAACTATTTGGTCTGGAATTTGTAATAATTTTTTATCTTGATTAAAAAAATCGATCAAGATTCGGGATAATTTTTCATCACGAATTATAACCGAACGGGTCGGAATGAGACCCGATTAGAACATGACGTCCCAATTACTATCGCTACATGCAAATAAATTTTTCTCACGTTCCCTTGTTCATGCAGAAGTCTTGAACCCCCATATCCTTCTTCATGTAGAACCCTTCAACTCATTCTGCATGGCCAAATAGTTGATGTGGTCTATACGCTTGCATGGTTAGATACACAACTTGTTACTACATAACATCTCAGAACCAAAAAATTGATGATTTGAAATAAAATGAACCTATAAAGGTTGAAAAGAAAATAATTTATTGTTATAGGAATAAATAAATCAACAAAACATGAATGAAACACCTTAAGGGGAAAAAATGTTCACCTCCCAAAATCGAAATGCCTGTCCATGGATGGAAACTTGTGTTGATTAATGAGCAGTAGTAATTGATTGCACGTGATATTGGCACGGCTCAATCAAATAACAGGGTTCTAGACTTGTGAGCACTGGTCTCAGATTGAACCGTGCCAACATCTCGTACTTTTTTGTAACTTAAAAGTAACTAGAAAATGAACATGAACACATAAAAAAGAAAAAGAAATAGAAAAAGATGAGAAGAAGAAAGTGAGAAGAAGAATTGAGGGAGTCCTTTCGTTTGAGATTCTCTATATTTTAATGAGAGTGAGAGAAATGGCAGGAAGGGGGCCTGAAAGATGCTGTGGGCATTGAATTTGCCAACAACCCAACAACAAAAAAGAGATGGACATAATAAATTTAAAGTTGGAGACAATGGAAAAAGCTCACGGAGGCATAACCCTTGAGCTTTCCATTTGTATTTATGAGGTTGTGAGGATTCATGAAGAGGGCATGTAATGTTGTTGGCATTTGAATTTCAAAAAAAAAAAAAAAAACATATAATTGAAAAGAAAGGGCAAAAAAATAGTGACTTTGAATAAACAGTTAAAAAAACTTAGGTTTGTGTCTAGTTGATATTCTAAGAAACAGTTACTTTGAATGAACCAAATTTGGTTTTAGTAGCCATGGAACTGATATGTGTGTCGCTCAAGATTGATGATTTATAATGTTTGTCAATAAATTCATGGATTAATCTATGGTCCTGAGTTTTTGGGAGCTCTAAAAGTAAATTTTAGTACTTAAAGTTATATTTAGTCACTTAAAGTTATATTTCGTGGTGAAATTATATTTAGTGGTGAAATTATATTTCCTCATTAAAAGTTAATTTTAGTGGTGAAATTATATTTCGCCACTAAAAATTAGAACTCTATTATATTTAGTGGCGAATTTATTTCCCCACTAAATTTTCGTCACAAAAAGTATAATTTCTTATAGCAATTGTATAGTGAATTGAAATGAAATCTTTATCTTCATCATGTTGTTTGTATGTTCATGTACTGTGGGTTACCACTCCATAAATCTAATGAGCTGTCTCATAAATTAATTAATAGTTTAGAACAGAAACTCCAATAAACCTTACATGTTAAACCTTACATGTTAGATTATATATGCAAAGAATTTTTTTTTTGATTTATGTATAAATGGATGTTAGAAAGGGGAAATGATATTTCTCTGACAAACTAATCTTTAAAAACTATGTAGATTATGATGTTAAGAAAAAATTTAGAAAAAAAAAAAGACTAACCAAAGTTACGTAATTTTGAAAATAATTTTATCATATTTTTATAAAAATGTCATTGCTCGTATGTTAAACCATCTCCGTTGTGAAATAATTCATGTAAATATGTCATATACAAGTAAAAGATGACTTCTGGCAAATTAAACATGCAAAATGGAAGCTGGGGACAAAGCAGTAAAGGTGGAAGAAACAATGGGGCCTCATGGCATTAATGATATATAGGCAACAAGAGTGGTCTCACCAATCAATATTCCTATAGCACTCTGTTAGAAATTAGTGGTAAGAACCCTAAGGAATTGTCTTAGTGTTAAAGGTCTTGGGTTTGAATGATTTGCTCTCTCTCAAGTTCAATGTTCGATTCTTATTAGTTGGAAAAAATCAGCGACTTACCCTAATATATGTGATGAGAAACTTCTGAGGGCACATAGCACAAGTTTCAGGGATTAGTTGAGATGTGCGTAAGCTAATTCAGACATACCGATTATCAAAAAAAAAAAAAAAATTAATGGTACATATATTTTAATATTATATAAAAAGATTAGTTAGATGTTGAAATAGAAGGAATTATATGCTTGTGATAAATTTTAAACCGTATAATAATAGATGTAAACATATCATCTAACCATTTAAAATTTATATATTTTTCTCTCTCTATCTGATTGTAATTCATTCATGGGATTTCATAACCCACGTTCTACTGAGATTTATTGCTTCAAGCATGTTCCCCTCATCAATAAAAAGGCCTTTGCAAAATCCGACAAGATGATAAATGAAACAAACCATCAAGAAAATCAATCGAGATCTTGCTGTTTACTAACCCTTTTAGGTAATTATTCAGAATTGGATTCACTATTGAATTAAATTTTGTATTAATGTTTTTACAATTTATTATTGATAATTATGAGATAATAATTTATAAATATAATTAAATTTTAACCACGTATTGTTATTAAAATACACATGATAAAATAATATAAAAAACTCAGTACGTCTCAGTGAGTTCAACACTGAATCTAAATTCTAATTATTGATTTCACACCGCTTATCTTATTGGAAAAATGTAATCCAACGAGCAATAAAAAAATAGAATCAATTTTTTTTTTTTTTTTCAATTTCAGTTTAACTGCTGAAAACAGCCCGTGTCTGACTATAAAAAATCGAAATGGAAGTAGATCAATTTCGAATGAACGGATACTCGAGAAAAATCAATTTGATTAAATCAACTTTTAAGATTTTGGATTAATTAAAAAATTATAAAAATGAAACCATTTATTTTGAACAAGAGTATTTAATCAAGTCTGACAATGTGTTCTCCAACAAGTTTTACAAGAGCGTTCGAAACTCTAAATAATTGTTTGAACCAAAATTTATACGAATAATTATTTGCACAATCATATATATTTCGGAAAAAATATTTCTTTCTATCTTTTATATATGTTTTTCTAAATACATATGATTGTGTTATGAGCTGTGAAAAATCTAGAAATTTAATCGAGAAGGTGTTAATACAAATACTTTTAAAAAATATTAAGGGAACAACGAAGACACTCTAGGAGTAATAGCGTCGAAATTAATTAAGATCAGAGGTTTATGGTGATTTGAATTGAAACCTAAAAATTTTAATCCCAATCAAAAATAAGAGCATAAACACATTAATATATTTCATAATATTTTTATTAGTATTCATTAGAAATAAAAATGACTTTTCATCAAAAGTACACTATTATAAAATTAGCACAAATAAATTAATTTTCTCAATCCCTATAATGCATATTTGTTCAACTTCTATCAAATCAAATGCATATTTCCTCTTTTAATGGACTAAAGTGGCAAAATAAAATTTTACGAGGGATAGTAATGTTATTCTACTTAAAGATTTAGATGAAGGTATCTTAATAGTTATCATAGTAGCAGCTGAAGCCTAAACTAAATCTAGGGTTAGTTTAAATAAGGTATATAATTTAATGATTTTAAAAAATTTTGAGTTCCAATACAGTTTCTTATATATATATATATATTTTAAATCGTTGGAAATCTCACAGTCAAACCACCCCTTATGGGCTTAAGCGGAGCACGTAAAAACTCCGGCGGTCCCAAGCTCTTACAAGAAACGCACTGCATAGATTCGAACCCAAAATCTCAAGATGAGATCTTGAACCCTATACCACCAAACCACGTCACTTGGAGACCACCGTTTCTTACATGCCATGATAAATGTAATTGAATCATTATAATGTCTTAATTTTTATTTTTAACTATTTTACTAGTCCAACCCAACCTGAAATAAGAAAGAATAATTAAAATTTTCATGAGAAATAAAGTTAGAAGAGGAAAAAAAAATCAACAAGACATCTTAAAACTTGTAAAAAAAAAAAAAACTGTTAAATTCTTGTTACTAATTTAAGATAAAATTTTTGAAAAAAAAAAGTGAGATAAAATATAAAAGTGATTATTAAGAGATATATATAAAAACTACTTTTGGTAATTAAGTTTTTTAAAGGGTGCATGTAATAATTTTTTTAAAACCCAAAAGTATTTGTCCCAAATACTTTTTGTATCCCAAGGGATATATTTTTACATAAATTTCACTCATGAGAACTCAATTTTTAATTTTTATAAAATGATAAATTAATTTTGAGAATTCAAAACTTAGTTTTTTAATTTTTTTAATTTTAAAAATAAAAATTCAGTACCAAGTAATGACTCAATGGGAGTGCAACGAAGATGTTGATATCAACACCTCAATAAATGCCAATGCCAATGAAAGGTCACGCTCTCTTTGTGAATTAACAATGTTTCTTTTAATGAATTTCTTTCACGTGAAAACTTGGCCCATTATTACATCATCCTCCTTATTTCTTCTCTGACTGAAACCCTAGGCCTGCTTTTATCATCAACTACATTCACAAAAACCCTAACCCTAATAACATAATTTGTACATGTACATAAAATACAATGACATTAAAACCATTTTAATATTTCTCCTAATACTGCCAACATTTTCATTTTTCTTTATAACACCAGAAAGTGCATCTTCTTAAAATATAAAACCTATATCTTTGTTCCTTAGCCTTGGCTAAACATCTTGAAGAATGTCACTTATCACAATCGCGTAGCTATAATATTAATTCAATAGGTAAAATTTGATTTCACGGAAGGTATTAAATACTCTTCATTTTAACTTTGGTGAATTAAAATTATCTCATTAATAAATTATATTTTTCATTAATTTATATGATACTTTTTAATAAATTTTCGGATTGAGCGGGACAGTAATATATCCCGAATTTTCGAAAATATTTTTGGAAGGTTTTGAAATTACAGTTAAGGTTTCAGATTAAGACGATATTTCTGAATATGAGTTTAAGAGTTGAAAGGTAGGCTGAAATGTTTTAAAATGGAACTCGTTGTATTGAAATTCATGGAATTCGAAAGAACTAGTTACAAACTTTATTTTTTTCCCCTATAAAAATAGAAATCGACCTCCGATTATGGTGATTCTTGAACTATTGGACTCATTTTTCCGATAAAAACAACTTTTGTATTGAACACATTTTGTAATTTATAACAGAAGAACCCAAAAATATAAATTTCCGAAGATGTGCAAGGATAAGGGCTTTGTTATAATTTCCGATGGCTGTTTTGAAAATTTCCAAACAAATTCAATTTAAACCCCTTGTTTTCACAAATGGCAGAAAGGAGAAAGTTCTTTTAACCCTCCAAACTCGACCCCAAGAGTGTTATTGATGAGCGGAAAATATATCAATACTTACCGCCCTTTTGACCTAATATTTTGTATGATTTTTATGAATGTTTTAATGTGTTCTTATTACTTTACAGATAAATTAAATCAGGACTCAATGGAATCATTCAGGATGAAATGTGTAACAAATAAGGGCAAAAACTGGACTTGACATTTGAATTTTGGAGGTTGGAAACTTGAAATTGTGTTATAACGAAGTACAATTTTGGAAATTTCTGCTTTGCTTAATTTTCGTATTGTGGCCATAAATTTCTACTCTGATATCAGATTGAGGTGATTCAGGTTCCAGATTAAAGAAGACTCAAAGATATACAATTTTGACGTTCATAATAATTTTGAATTATGAAGTTTTCATGACCGAAATTGATGAAACATCCGGAAGTATTTTATGTGTAATTATTTAAGTCATCTTCAAAACCAAAAAAAGTAAATGAAATAAAAAAATGAAAATTGTCAAAATTCTACCAAACATGCTTGCATGTTTGGTGGAGGATTTGGTGTCATGTTTTATGTAATTTTTGTGTCATGTTTGGTGGAGAAATTGATGGAGAAATTTGTGGAGAAATTGGTGGAGAAATTAGTGGAGGTAAAATTTTACCTATAAATACCAAGTCATTTCATTTATAAGTTTCATACTTTCCTTGGTTTCTTAATAAGGAATTAAGGATTGTATCTTGTGTGTTTTATTTAGTAGTTTTGTAATGTATTATTATTTTTATTTTTAGTAATAATAGTTTGTTTGTTTTTACTTTGTTTTATGTTTAGTTGTTAATTTCCGCTGGGGGAAGGATGAAACCTTTAATATGATAAGGTAGATTAATCTCACTTAATTTATAATATGGAAATTGTAATTTAATAATATGGATTAAATTTGATACCGCTTTAATGGTTGGTTTTATTTATTTGACATAATGTGATACCGCCTACATGGTCGGTCTTTAAGTGACAGATGATTACCGCCTATATGGCTGGTTTATGGACAATAATAACACCGCCTTTATGGCTGGTTTGACTTAAATGGGTAACACTGAGAATTTCTATATTATAATAAAGTGATATTTCTACATTTGAAATATTAAAGATGGATCTCCTAACCCCAACATTTTATTTTTATTCCAGGGAAGTGATGAAACACAATATTCACGAGTTTTATAATTGATTTAATTATTTTATGTGTAATGCTTTGGCATGTTTATTGAACCTTAAGTTTAATGCTTCTTGTTAACTGGCCATTAATAAGATTGATGTGGTAAACTTAATATGACCTTGGAAAAAGGATTTTAGGTTTCAGCCTTAGATTCAATAGCTCACGATCTCACCTTGGCGCAAGAGACTCTTAGGTAGATTTCCTTCCAGGATAGACATATACCTGTCGGGCGGGGGTAGCCACAATTGGAACTTGAACTTAATAAATTTAGATAACTTGGTTAACATAGACATGTGATTAATTGGGTTATTCTGGGTGTTGCATCTGACCATTGGAATAAGCTTTTGCTTATCTTCGTGTTCCAGATTAACAAACTAAGTTATTACATATGTATAAGAGAATCAATTCATCATTAGAATCATATTGTGTGGAATCACAACCCAAATGTTTGTGCCTTTTGTTTATTTTCCTTAGTATTTTCTTTTGAGTATTTATTTATTTATTTAGAAAATCCACATTCAACCAACCAATCAGCAATCATTCCCTTCTCCATTTAATTAGATACCTGTAATAAATAGTATTAATAATTAATAACAACAATAGAAATTAAATCCTCGTGAGACCGATATTTTTATACTACTTGAGCGATACGTGCGCTTACGTTACGTGTGTGATTACCACCGATCAAGTTTTTGGCGCCGTTGTCAGTGACTTATTTTTTCTTGAGTTATTCATTTTGAAGCTATCTATTTACTTGTATCTAATTTTCTTTATTTTTATCTGTAACTTTTTATTTCTTATTTTATTTTTCAGGTGGTTGTGTCACACCCGTCCCCTTAGGTAGGGTAGGGGTGAGACGGAGAACTGAAACTGGCAGAGTTCCCCTGTAATATGGACTAATCCTCCAAATACAAGGAAAAATCTAACTGAAAAATAAAATCTCATCATAAAACTAGGATCTCCATGATCCAACTCAACATAATATCCATAAAGGAAACACAATAACCTCAGTATCAAATAAAGGCTCAATGCCTAACACCACATAACAAAATTCTCTCAAGAAAAACATATCTAAAAATACAGTCTCAAAACATAACAAGACACTCTACTGTTGGCACAACCTTTTCTCTACTGGCAGGAATGATGACGTAACAGCAGATGAAAGAACGATCTACTAAACTGCTGAACCTGAAATGTTAAGGAATGGGGGGTAAGCTCACGCTTAGTGCAATGGATCACAGCTCAGTGCCGTGGATAATCAAGTAACAAAGTGGATCGAACAAGTCTTTCATAATATATATAAATCACATAAGTTGTAAATCAATATCTCAAACATTTACTTGAAATCATAAATCTCATTTCTCATAAACTCATTTCTCATAAAACTCAAATCATAAATCTCATTTCTCATAAAACTCATATCATAAATCTCATTTCTCATAAAACTCATATCATAAATCTCATTTCTCATAAAACTCATACTGCTCAAAAATACTTTGTAATGATAAATCTGTTTATTCATCTATATGCACAACCTCATGACAAATACGGCAAAACTGGCAACATGGGGCTTCCCCACGGCAAAACTGGCATCCGGAGCAAACTGGCAACGTGAGACCTCATCTCACGGCAATAACTGGCAACATGAGACCTTATCTCATGGCAATAATCTGGCACATATAAGTACACGGGGTGCATCCTAACATAAAAATCATTTCCAAAATCCATGCTCATATATCTCAAATCATGCAAGTTTCTCATATATCATAAACACATGATTTCAACATAATCAATATTCGATCCATACCTTATAGCAAAAATATAAACTTTCTGAAAACAAACTCATTTAATGCATTACCTTAAAATTCATTTAAAAACATACATACTATATACTTTTGAAAACATCAATGTTACAGGTTTATCCACGCACCTGGTGAGCTGACTACTGAGAAAGAAACTATGCAGCAGGACCGTCCCTGCTTATGGTATCACGATCACCTATAGACATAAAAGAATTTACTATAAGGAACATAATCCTAACTAGAATAGATGAAAGAATATGCAAGAAACGTGATTCGGTCGTTCTCGCAATCCTAACGAAATTTAAGATTCGGAGGTCCGTTACTACTCGGAATGGTCTGAAATTCGCGGAGGAGACTCGGGAAGTCGGCGCGAAGATACTGTCTGGCGCGTGGGCTCCACGCGCCACCGCCACTGTCCGCGAGTGGCCTCACGCGCCGCCACATGAGTGGCGCGTGAGCGCCACGCTCCGGCCAAAAACCAGATTTCTGGGCCGTGATTCCTCTCCTCATTTCGGTTCTAATGGCGCTGACGGTTTGTCGATCGGAGTTCCGGATCAACGGGAAATCGAGAAAAACCATAAAAAGTTTCTTACCGAGATTTCTCTGAAAATTGGAAGTTTCCTGAAATGAAACTACCACCAAAATGATCCTCTCGACGAGATCTACCTTTTTCCTTAAAGGCTCGGTTGGGTTTGAGCTACGGATTGGTCGGATCGGGCCAAAACTAAATTTCCTCTTTTTTCTTCTTTTCTCTTTTCTTCTTTCTCTCGTGTCTGCTTATCTTTCTTTCTCTCTGTCTCTTTCCTTCTTTCTTATCTCTAGTATATCTATTCTTCTTCTTTTCCTTTTATAATCTGTATGTGCGTAAATAAATATGTAAATAAATACTAATATGGCAAAATTCGTTTGCCACCCTAAACTTGTCTTAACCGCATCTTAATTCCAACTTCCACAAACTTAATAATTTAGTCCGTAAATTTATTTGGGGTGTTACAACTCTCTCCCCCTTAAAAGAATTTCGTCCTCGAAATTCACATACCAGAGGGTGGAAACAAATGAGGATATTTATTCCTCATGTCTTCCTCAAGCTCCCAAGTTGCTTCTGCCTTCGAGTGTTTACCCCACAGGACTTTCACCAAAGGAATCGTCCTGTTTCTCAGTTGTCTCAATTCTCTAGTTAGAATTCCCACTGGTTCTTCAGCATATGTCAAGTCTTCTCTCAACTCAACTGGTTGCTCCTGCAAAATGTGGGAGGGATCTGATCTGTACTTCCTCAACATGGACACATGGAAAACATTGTGAATCTTTGACAATTCCTGTGGCAATGCTAATCTGTAGGCAACCGGTCCAATTCGCTCCACGATCTCATACGGCCCAATAAACCGAGGACTCAACTTCCCTTTCTTGCCAAATCTCATGACACTCTTCCAAGGAGAAACCTTCAAAAATACCTTGTCTCCCACCTGATACTCGATGTCCTTCCTTTTTAGATCTGCGTAACTCTTCTGTCTATCTTGAGCTGTCTTCAACTTTGATCTGATCACTTCTATCTTATCAACACAGTAATCTGAACAATCTCAGGACCTAAGAGTTTCCTCTCACCTGCTTCATCCCAACATATAGGAGTTCTACATTTCCTTCCATATAATGCCTCATAAGGTGCCATGCCCAAACTAGCATGGTAACTATTATTGTAAGCAAACTCCATCAAAGATAGATGTTGATCCCAACTACCTTTAAATTCCATAACACAAGCCCTCAACATATCTTCTAAAGTCTGTATGGTTCTCTCTGACTGCCCATCTGTCTGAGGATGAAAAGAAGTACTAAACTTCACTTTAGTACCCAAAGCCTCTTGTAGACTTGGCCAAAATCTAGAAGTAAATCTTGGATCTCTGTCTGATACGATTGACACTGGAGTTCCATGAAGTCTCACTATCTCATCAACATAGAGCTCTGCTAACTTATTCAAAGAATAATCTACTCTGACAGGTAGAAAATGAGCTGATTTAGTCAATCTGTCAACAATCACCCATACTGAATCATGTCCTTTCTTCGTACGAGGCAGTCCTGACACGAAGTCCATAGTGATGTGTTCCCACTTCCACTCAGGAATAGGAAGTGATTGACAAGGTACCTGCTGGATGCTGATGTTCTGCTTTAATCTGCTGACACGATAAACACTTTGATACAAACTCTGCTATCTCTTTCTTCATGCCTTTCCACCAATAATTCTCCTTGAGAGTTCTATACATCTTAGTGCTGCCTGGATGCATAGAATAAGCAGAACAATGGGCTTCTTCCATGATCTCTCTCTTCAAGCTCTCAACTTCAGGTACACATAATCTATCTTCATACATCAATGTGTTGTCATCTTTAAGCAAGAAATCTGAACGTTCTTTCTTTATTACTTCATCGATAATCTTCATAAAACTAGCATCATGAGTCTGAGCTTCCCTGACTCTCTCTACTAAAATAGGCCTGACTTTAAGAGTTGCTAATAGAGATCCTGAATCACCAACTGATAAGTCAACTCTCAAAGATCTGAGTTCCACTAGCAATGGCAACTGTAGAACTTCCATATGAGCTAGAATACTCGATGACTTTCTACTAAGGGCATCTGCTACTACATTAGCCTCCCCGGATGATAGTCAATAGTACAATCATAATCTTTCAATAACTCGATCCAGCGTCTCTGTCTCATATTTAACTCCTTCTGCGTGAGTAAATACTTGAGACTCTTATGATCCGTAAAGATTTCACATTTCTCTCCATACAAATAATGTCTCCAAATCTTCAGTGCGAACACTACTGCAGCTAACTCCAAATCATGAGTAGGATAATTCATTTCATGAGGTCTAAGCTGTCGAGAAGCATAAGATATTACATTCCCATGCTGCATCAACAACACACAACCCAAACCTTTCCTCGAGGCATCACTATACACCACAAATTCACCAATGTTTGATGGAAGAGTAAGCACTGGAGCAGTTGTCAAACACTTCTTAAGTTTATCAAAGCTTTGCTGACATCCTCAGTCCACACAATTTTTGCATTCTTCTTCAAAAGTTTCGTCAATGGTGCTGCAATGATAGAAAATCCCTGAACAAAACGTCGGTAGTAGCCTGCTAAACCCAAGAAACTCCGTATCTCAGTCGCATTGGTAGGCGATTCCCAATTAACCACTGCTTCTATCTTTTTGGGATCTACTAAAATGCCATCTGCAGAAATGACATGGCCTAAGAATGCAATTCTGTCAAGCCAAAACTCACACTTGCTAAACTTGGCATACAACTCCTTCTCCCTCAGAGTCTGTAAAACGATTCTTAGATGTTCTTCATGCTCATCTCTGCTACTAGAATACACTAAGATATCGTCAATAAACACAATGACAAACTTATCCAAATAATGTTTGAATACCCGATTCATCAAGTCCATAAAAGCAGCTGGTGCATTAGTTAAACCAAATGGCATTACTAAAAACTCATAATGTCCATATCGAGTTCTAAAAGCCGTCTTAGGTATATCTGCTTCCTTCACCTTTAGCTGATGGTACCCGGATCTCAAGTCTATTTTGGAGAATACCTTGGCTCCCCGTAATTGATCGAAAAGATCATCAATCCGAGGCAAAGGATATTTGTTACGAATGGTAACCTTATTCAATTTCCGATAATCGATACACAATCTCATGGAACCATCTTTCTTCTTCACGAATAACACTGGTGCACCCCATGGTGAAAAACTAGGCTTTATAAAGCCTTTATCTAGCAGTTCTTGCAATTGTATCTTCAACTCTTTCAACTCTACAGGAGCCATCCTGTAAGGAGCAAGAGATATAGGGGCTGTACCAGGAATTACATCGATGCTGAAATCAACTTCTCTATCTGGTGGTATACCAGGTAGTTCATCTGGAAATACATCTGCAAATTCCCTCACAACCGAAATCTCATGTAATTCTGATGTACCTATTCTGGTATCTACTATGTGAGCTAAATATGCATCACAACCTTTCCGCAACAACTTACTGGCTCGTATTGCAGATATCACATAGGAAGGAACAAATCTTCTCTCCCCTCTAAAGGAAAATTTTTGCCCATCCAGACCCTCAAAATCCACAACTTTCTCATGACAATTTACTGTTGCTCGATGAAAAGATAACCAATCCATACCCAAAATGACATCAAAATCATGTATCTCCACACAAATCAAATCTGCTAACAAATCATGCTCACCAACACGGATTACACATCCTCTGTAAACTTGCTTAGCAATAAAGGAATATCCGACAGGGGTAGCAACAACTAACTCACAATCTAACTCAATTCCTTCTCTATCGGCATGCAATGCAAAAGATTTTGAAACAAAGGAATGTGTAGCACCGGGATCAATAAGTATCCGGGCATTCCGACCAAAGATAGACACCATACCTGTGATAACCTCTGGTGCTGCTAAAGCTTCCTGCTGCGTCATAGCGAACACTCTGCCTTGGGCTCTAGGTCTGCTAGTCTGACCACTTGGAGCAACTCTACTCTGAGCACCTGAACCTGTGTGAGCTCCAGAAGTCTGACCACGAACCCCACTCTGACTAAAATTACCTCTGAAATTCTGAGCTGGAGGAACAACTGTCCTCTGAGTCTGTCTACTGCTAACATTAGGACAATCTCTCTTCAGGTGGCCCACTTCTCCGCACAAATAGCAACCTTTGGTACCCAATCTGCACTCTCCAGGATGATTCTTCCCACAAATAGTACATGGTGGAAATCTTCTTTCTTGAGCTTGGCCTTGCTGACCACTAGGAATCCCACTAGGTGGAGCTCTCACTGAACTCTGACTAACTGTAGGTCGACTTTGTTTCTGCGGCTGTCCAGAACTCATCTGATAACTACCACTGGGTCTTGAGTCACCCCATTTCTTACTCTGATTTCCTTCTCCAAAAGATCGATGCTCCCTGTTTCTCTTCCTTATCTGAAAATCTAGCCCAATTTGCCATTCTCTTTCTGCAAACTCTGCTTTTCTAGCAAAATCTGCCATCTCTGTCAAACTGTTCATAGGAAATAATCTGATCCTGGATCTCAATTCTGCATTCAGACCGTTAAGAAAATGATCCATCTTGCCCTGTTCATGGTCTCTCAAATGTGAAACAAACTGCACTAACTCATGGAATGCGGTGTCATACTGATCAACTGTGCGGCTACCCTGAGTCAACCTATAAAATTCCCTTCTCTTTTCATCCATAAAAGCAGAATTCATATAATTACTCATGAACTCCCTCTTGAACTTCTCCCAAGTTAACACATTAGTCTCTGAGAATTTACCTCTTACACTCTTCCACCATTTATCAGCTTGCTCAGTCAAAAGTTGATACACATGGTGGCATTTCTGTTCATCAGTTAATCTCATCAACTCAAAAGCCTTCTCAATCCTGTCCAAGAAATTTCCAGCTACAATGGGATCCTTCTTCCCATCAAACTCAACAGCTCCTCTTTCTTTCATTCCTTTAGCAATATTGTCTTCATTTACTATAGGAGCTACCTGTGCTGGACCATGACCCCATGCTGGAGGGTAGTAATACGGATAAGGGTAAGCACCAGGAGGAACATCTGCTGGTGGAGGAGCATAATAAGGTGGAGGGTAGTAACCTGGAGGAGGTATAGGATAACCCTGATTTACTGGAGGAGGTGGAGGAGGTGCTGGAATATCTCCCTGAGGTGCTGCAGGGGCTGGAGGAACATTACTGCTAGGAGGATGATGAACTGGGGTACTATCCCCGAAAACCGAAGCTATGGAATCTTCTACAACAGGATTAGGGTTCCCTTCAAAAGGTTCCCCATCAAAAGAATTAACCTCCTCATCAACTGGAGGTGCCCTAGAAGGTTGGCCAACATCTGCTAACCTACGAGTATGGACTCGACCTGCACCTCGAACTCTGAGACGCGGAGGCATCTGAAAACACATGAAAGATGTCAACCGCTAGAAGACATAGAATAACTAATCAAGAAAATGAAGTGTCTACAGAATCTATGAACCCTGGGCTCTGATACCATTAATTGTCACACCCGTCCCCTTAGGTAGGGTAGGGGGGTGAGACGGAGACTAGAAACTGGCAGAGTTTCCCCTGTAATATGGACTAATCCTCCAAATACAAGGAAAAATCTAAACTGAAAATAAAATCTCATCATAAAACTAGGATCTCCATGATCCAACTCAACATAATATCCATAAAGGAAACACAATAACCTCAGTATCAATTAAAGGCTCAATGCCTAAACCACATAACAAATTCTCCAAGAAATACATATCTAGAAATACAGTCTCAAAACATAACAAGACACTCTACTGTTGGCACAACCTTTTCTCTACTGGCAGGAATGATGACGAAACAGCAGATGAAAGAACGATCTACTAAACTGCTGAACCTGAAATGTTAAGGAATGGGGGGTAAGCTCACGCTTAGTGCAATGGATCACAGCTCAGTGCCGTGGATAATCAAGTAACAAAGTGGATCGAACAAGTCTTTCATAATATATATAAATACATAAGCTGTAAATCAATATCTCAAACATTACTTGAAATCATAAATCTCATTTCTCATAAATCATTCTCATAAAACTCAAATCATAAATTCATTTCTCATAAAACTCATATCATAAATCTCATTTCTCATAAAACTCATCTCATAAATTCATTTCTCATAAAACTCATACTGCTCAAAAAACTCTGTAATGATAAATCTGTTTATTCATCTATATGCACAACCTCATGACAAATACGGCAAAGCTGGCAACATGGGGCTTCCCCACGGCAAAACTGGCATCCGGAGCAAACTGGCAACGTGAGACCTTATCTCACGGCAATAACTGGCAACATGAGACCTTATCTCATGGCAATAATCTGGCACATATAAGTACACGGGGTGCATCCTAACATAAAAATCATTTCCAAAATCCATGCTCATATATCTCAAATCATGCAAGTTTCTCATATATCACAAACACATGATTTCAACATAATCAATATTCGATCCATACCTTATAGCAAAAATATAAACTTTCTGAAAACAAACTCATTTAATGCATTACCTTAAAATTCATTTAAGAAAACATACATACTATATACTTTTGAAAACATCAATGTTACAGGTTTATCCACGCACCTGGTGAGCTGACTACTGAGAAAGAAACTATGCAGCAGGACCGTCCCTGCTTATGGTATCACGATCACCTATAGACATAAAAGAATTACTATAAGGAACATAATCCTAACTAGAATAAATGAAAGAATATGCAAGAAACGTGATTCGGTCGTTCTCGCAATCCTAACGAAATTTAAGATTCGGAGGTCCGTTACTACTCGGAATGGTCTGAAATTCGCGGAGGAGACTCGGGAAGTCGGCGCGAAGATACTGTCTGGCGCGTGGGCTCCACGCGCCACCGCCACTGTCCGCGCGTGGGCCTCACGCGCCGCCACATGAGTGGCGCGCGTGAGCGCCACGCTCCGGCCAAAAACCAGATTTTCTGGTGGCCGTGAATTCCCTCCTCATTTCGGTTCTAATGGCGCTGACGGTTGTCGATCGGAGTTCCGGATCAACGGGAAATCGAGAAAAACCATAAAAAGTTTCTTACCGAGATTTCTCCGAAAATTGGAAGTTTCCTGAAATGAAACTACCACCAAAATGATCCTCTCGACGAGATCTACACTTTTCCTTAAAGGCTCGGTTGGGTTTGAGCTACGGATTGGTCGGATCAAGGCCAAAACTAAATTTCCTCTTTTTCTTCTTTTCTCTTTCTTCTTTCTCTCGTGTCTGCTTATCTTTCTTTCTCTCTGTCTCTTTCCTTCTTTCTTATCTCTAGTATATCTATTCTTTCTTATCTTTTCTTTTTTTTATAATCTGTATGTGCGTAAATAAATATGTAAATAAATACTAATATGGCAAACTTTCGTTTGCCACCCTAAACTTGTTCTTAACCGCATCTTTAATTCCAACTTCCACAAACTTAATAATTTAGTCCGTAAATTTATTTGGGGTGTTACAGGTTGAAAATGGAACATTATTGGCGATGGAAGAATTACGATCTTTACAAAGAAATGATACACCCCAAATTATGGAGGCATAACCCTCGAGCTTTCCATTTGTATTTATGAGGTTGTGAGGACTCATGAAGAGGGCATGTAATGTTGTTGGCATTTGAATTTCAAAAAAAAAAAAAAAAAAAAAACATATAATTGAAAAGTAAGGGCAAAAAAATAGTGACTTTGAATAAACAGTTAAAAAAACTTAGGTTTGTGTCTAGTTGATATTCTAAGAAACAGTTACTTTTTTTTTTTTTGAAAAAACTTAGGTTTTGAAATTACAGTTAAGGTTTCGGATTAAGACGATGTTTCAGAATATGAGTTTAAGAGTTTAAAGATAAAAATATTTTAAAATGGAATCTCGTTGTATTGAAATTCATGGAATTCGAAAGAACTAGTTATGCATAGATAAATTTTATTTTTTCGGCTATAAAAATAGAAACCGACCTCTGATTATGGTGATTCTTGAACCGTTGGACTCATTTTTCCGATACAAACAATTTTTGTATTGAACATATTTTGTAATTTATAACAGAAGGACCCCAAAAATATAAATTTCTAAAGATGTGCAAGGACATAGGCTTTATTATAATTTTCGAGGGTTGTTTTGAAAATTTCCAAAAATATTCTATTTAAACCCCTTGTTTTCACAAATGGCAGAAAGGAGCAAGTTCTTTTAACCCCCCCCCCCAAAATCGAC
Organism: Zanthoxylum bungeanum; assembly: GCA_019454045.1. Taxonomy (NCBI): domain Eukaryota; kingdom Viridiplantae; phylum Streptophyta; class Magnoliopsida; order Sapindales; family Rutaceae; genus Zanthoxylum; species Zanthoxylum bungeanum. The sequence continues at coordinate 66,467 of SKCR01027721.1, forward strand.
CCCAATGGTGTTATCATGCCTGTCTCATCAGCAGTCAGCCGGCCACTGTCGGCCGACGCGCCGACACTAGGGGCATCGGGCCACCCCAACCTGAAGATGGCCGTCGGCGACCCCCAAACCGCCGACAATGGCAAGGAAGAAAAGTAAAATATGCACCACCATTCTGCTCGATCTCGACTCATCGCTTCGATCAACGTGTCGAGTCAGTTGCCAAATCGAAACCCTCGTAGAGTACTACAAGATGGTGGTGACAATTTTTTCAATTCGTGGTCGGTTGCACATAAAGCGAGGAAGAAAGAAATGGTGAATAGTAACCTCTGTATGAACAGTAGCTCCGATGGGAATTATGTCGATTCCTACACATTTGTGGGAGCGTTGGGAGTCCGTATATGCTTTTGGAATCTCGGTAAGACCTCCCGGTAAAAACTCGATATTTTTAAGTTTCTCATTTTGTATTCATATGCTTCCAATAGTGCGTAGAGTAACTTATTTACTTGTATTAAATTGGATAAGTTAGAATGTGTCGAATTTGTGTTATTGGTAGAATTCGGGTGAAATCATATTGAATTAGATCGATTAGGTAGGATTAGCGAGTTTCCGATAAAATCAGATTTCGTGCGTGTCTGTGTTTGGATTAATGTTATGATAGATTTGAGTTAATTATGATGATATGATAATGGTTAGATGAATTTGGATAAGTTCAGAGGGTTCAGAATCCTTCCGTAGCGTTTTCGAGAATATTTTCAGAAGATTCTCTGAAAATACGTGATTTGTGAATTTAAGCTAGGGCCAAAGCCCGCTCGAATAAGGGTACTGAGGGCGAGGACTTCCCGGACATGGTGGCTAAAGCCGCACAATTAGGTTTTGAAATTCCTACAACATAAAATAGATCAAGGCATCTCACCATTGAAAGAAGTAGATGAGTTAAAAGGTCATTAGATTCAAAACAGATGAATCAAAAAGGTTATCAGATCAAGAATGAATGAATCGAAAGGTCATCAGATCATAAACGGGTGAATCGAAAGGTCATCAAATCAGAAACAGATGAATCGAAAGCCCATCAAATAGAACCAGATGGAGGAAAAACCCATCACACGGATCAAAAATCCAGAAAGCAGATGGAACTAAAAGCCATTAGATGGATCAAAACCCTACCAAATAATAAAGAAGATGGAAGAAAAGCTTATCCCATAGAAGCATATGCAGGAAAAACCCATCACACGGATCAAAAAGCCATAAATCAGATGGAACAAAAGCTCATCAGATGGATCAAAATGCCACTAAAGACAAAAGAAGCAGATGGAAAAAATACCATCAGATGGATCAAAACACCACCAAAGAAGAAAGCATATGGAAGAAAAGCCCATCACACCGAAGCAGATGGAGGAAAAGCCCATCATATGGATCAAAAAGCAAGAAAGTAGATAGAATAAAAAGGCCATCAAATGGATTAAAATGTCACAAAATAAGAAAACAGATGGAAGAAAAACCCATCACACTGAAGCAAATTGAGGAAAAGCCCATCATACAGATCAAAATACTAGAAGCCATTGGAACAGAAGGCCATCAGTTGGATCACAATGCCACTAAAGACAAAAGAAACAGATGGAATAAAAGGCTATCGGTTGGATCAAAACGCCACCAAAGAATGAAGGAGATGGAACAAAAGGCCATCGAACGGATCAAAAACGCCACCAAAATAGACAAGTCAGACCAAATATACGTCTATTTCCAATTTTATAGAATGAATCGATCACTTTCCTTCTTTACCATTTTCCATAAAAACCAATTCCATTTCATTCTTAATCGATTTCCTTAATAAAAAGATTATTTCCTTGTTAACCAATCCTTAAACACTATAAAGAGAGCATCATAGCACACAACATGAGACTTTGGGATCAGACTTCTTGGAACGTAAAAATAGCAAACACAGTAACCCTAATTTCCCCTTCCAGTAAGAGATCAAGCTCCAACCCTAAATTCTCAGAGGTGTTCTCGGAGCCGAGTTACACTTAAAGGTATGACCTAAGGGCCCTAAAACCTTAACTTCACATATGTTATTTCCAGTTTATTGACGCTGCATATCCAATAGAACATTCAATTATCGCACGATAACTTCGACCGTTTAACGGTTATATCCGACATCATGTTTTCCTGTGGTATGTAGGATGGGAACCCAAATGTAAATTTCATATTTGAATCTGAATGGACGGTAGTACGGTCTGCACTTGGGACACAACTCCACGTACTATACGAAAATGGACATGCATGGTTTTGAATCTATATTTATCACTTTGCTTCTATTTTCTTTAGTTATAAACTACTTTGTTATTGATGTAATTGCTTCTGATGTTTTCATGACCATCATATGGATAATTCTGCGTTCCTGATATTTGGTTTACTAAGAAAATCCAACCAGACATCCAGCATGTCCGATAAAAAAATTTATCTAGCTCAACTTCTTCGAAGCCATGCTGGAAATATATGTTTAATTTGTATTTTATTATTACTTTGATAATTTCTGGACAGCTTGTAATTCTCTAAATTATTGCATTGTGTGTGATATAAACTGCCCATATGTGATTTATGCATTATAAGACATGTGGATCCTCTTTTGAACCTTGGTATTATACTGACATCAGTAAGATACCATTTTGAACCCAAACAGGTTTAAGGTCGGACCTTGTTAGGGGTATAGTGCGACATTAAATCATTCCCAGTGTCTCATATTGGATGACGACTCCATTATTCTCTGGTCAGTTCCTACGCGGAACTATACGTACTCTCTACGAGCTGTGAGCTTAACATTATCGTGATTGCTGACATCATAGACATAGCGAGAAATCCCACTTCACTCTTACACTAAGGCCAACATTGATGTTGGTGGAAATGGAGCAAAAAGAGAAAGAATAGTGGAGTTTATTCTTCCCAATAAAATAAGAAGTTCAAAGGGAAGTGCTACGTATGCAGGAAAATCGATCACATGGTAAAATACTGTAGAAACAAGAAGTCTCAGGATAAGGGCAAGAAAAAGAAAAATGAGGCAATGTCACTAAAGATAAGTTGATGACTGATGAAATTTCAAAGATGAACTTTTCTACGGTTGTGACATAAGCCAACTTAGTTGGTAACCCGAGAGAGTGGTGGGTAGACACGGTGGCTACTCGTTATATATTTGCTAACAATAAGATATTTTCCTCTTATTAGAAGGTCGAGGGTGGCGATCATCTGACTATATGGAACTCGTCTACGTCTTGAGTGGTTGGACAATGCATAGTGGTTGGACAAGTGTTATTAATAATAATAAAGATGCATTTTCTGGTTATATTATTGAGTCACAAAACGTATGGCATGAGAGGTTATGACATCTTAATTTTTGATACAATGGGTAGAGTAATTAACATGGACCTTATACATAAATTTACAATTGATAATCAACGGAAATATGAAGTGTCTGTCGAAGCAAAATTGAATAGAACATCGTTTCATTCCATAGAATGAAGTTCCAAACCATTGGAACTCATTCAAACTGATGTGTGTAATATCAATATTGTGCAAACAAGAGGCGGGAAAAAGTTCTTTATTATTTTTATCGATGATAACATAATGTTCTGTTATGTATATTTACTGAGAAACAAATATGAAGTCATTGAAAGCTTTATTCACTACAAGAACGAAGTTGAAAATCAACTAAGCAAAATGATCAAAAGAATCAGAAGTGATAGTGGAGGTGAATACATATGACCATTCAGTGAATATTATTCCAACCATGGAATTATTCACGAAACTACAACTACTTATTCGCCTCAATAAAACGGGATTGCGAAACGAAAAAATTGAACATTGAAGGAAATGATAAATACCGTATTGACGAGTTCTAATTTACCCCAGAACTTGTGAGGGAAGCCTTATTTTCCGCCAACTATGTTATGAACAAGCTATCTCACAAAAGATTGGATAATATACCATATGAATTGTGGAAACGTCACACACTTTCCTACAAATACCTGAAAGTATGTGGGTGTCTCGCCAATGTGATGGTACCTAAACCTAAAAAGGTTAGAATATGAAAAAAAATATTGACTGTATATTCATTGGATATGCTCACAAAAGTAGCGAGTATTGATTCTTGGTACATAATTTGAGATTCCTGACATTAATCGAGACATGTTAATTGAGTCAAAGAATTTTATATTTTTTGAAGAAAAATAAAGAACGGAGTTTCTCAAAAGAACTATTGACTCTGTTATAAGTAGTGATCAAGTTAACCAAGAATTAGATGAACTTGAAAATGTTGAGGAAAAAGAACCTATACGTAGCAAGATAGCAAGTACGTCTAAGTCATTTGGACCTGATTTTCTGACATACTTGTTAGAAAATAAGCCTAAAAACTATAGAAAATCAATGTCTTCTTCAGATGCTCCTTTATGGAAAGAGGCTATCAATAATGAAATTGATTCAATCCTACAAAACCATACTTGAGAGTTTGTTGATCTTCATCCGGGTTGTAAGCCGTTTGGTTACAAATGGATTTTCAAACAGAAGATGAAGCCTGATGGATCAATAGATTAATATAAGGTAATACTTCTCATTAAGTGTTATAGACAAAATGAAGGTCTTGATTACTTTGATACCTATTCACCTGTGACTCGTATCACTTCAATAAGAATTCTTAGAGCCATAACAACTATATTTGGTCTTGAAATATATCAAATTGATATAAAGACAACATTCTTGAATGGTGATTTGGATGAAGAGATTTAAATGTATTATCTAAAAGGTTTCAATATTCCTAGACAATAACACAAGGTGTGCAAACTTGTAAAATCCTTATACGGATTAAAACAAGCACCTAAACAATGGCATGATAAATTTAACAAAGATATGTTGTCAAGTGGATTCAAAATCAATGAGTGTGATAAATGTGTGTACATTAAATCGACTCAAAAAGAATATGTCATTGTGGTCTTTATGTAGACGATAAGTTGATAATTGATAGTAATCATGAAATGATTCAGTCTACCAAGAAAATTTTGACCACCAAATTTGACATGAAATATTTAAGAATGGCTGATGTGATTCTAGGACATGAAATTTTGACCACCAAATTTGACATAATTGGTTGTTTTGGTGATTTTGATGATGATTTATTATAATTCAAGTTTGATAGGAGGTGATGACACGAGTTTATTTTGTTGGAGTTGAAAACTCCAAAGGTTGGAAATTGAGTCTCTTGGCCGAATCTATAGATCTGTGAAAGGATATGAGATTTTTGTGTGTTGTGATAAATTATGCTTGTGATGCTAAATCTTGATGTTAAGTTGGTATATGTGTAGTGTGTGAATGCATGAAACTTGATTTAAGCTTTGTGTGTATGAAAGTTGATGTTAATGATGATGATGATGGTAGTGTTGTGAGCATCGTTGAAGTACTTAATTGGATATTGATATATGTTGTCTATGAGTTAAGATGAAAACTTGAGGTGTATTTTCTTGATATGGTCGGATTGTAAGTCAATTAAAGTTTGATTTTGGTTTATGTAATATGTTGGCCGAAAATAAAGGGATGGTTAGGGGTTGCTTTGTTGTCCTTGATAATGGATTGTTGATGAGCATGAAGATGAGTTATAGTGATTATATTAATAGCTGTATGTAAACTTTTATGGTATGTAAATTATGTAGTGATAGTAAGTATTACGTTTTGAGTATGAAAGTGTACTTGTGATAATGTTAAAATATGAGTTTGTAATGGCTTGATTAGAAAGCTTTAATGTTCTATCACAGATTCCTTGATCAAATTATTTTGGATTATGTGTAATGTAAAGTCTTAATGTTCGAGGAGGTATGCGTGTAAGTTATTTTTGATTCACTTCTGGTACATCTCTTGAACCCATGTATCCTGAAATAAAAGAACAGTGTGAGTTAAAGGTGTTCTAATAAAAAACTGTAAATATGTATATATATTCATAAGTATTGTATTTAAGGTTTTCAATCTTGTTCGATTGTAATGTGTGTATGGATACTTACTGGATTTCTATAACTCATGTCACTACCGCTGTTAGTTTTGCAGGTTGGCAATCTGATCAGTTATCCACTTTGGCTCGGACATCTTGCTCGAGAATATGGATTACTCAAGTTATAGTCACCCATTCTAGAGTCTTATGGAAGAGCCTTATGGTTTAGTAAATTATTACATTCTTGAATTTATTTGTATTAATCAAAACACACCATTATATGTGTGTAATGTTAAGCGTTGGGTTGCATATTTTGATTTGGGCATAGAGCCCTGTAAATTGATGATGAGAATTTATTGTTTAAGTTCGAATCGGAGGTCTTATTTTTAGGTTTGATAGTTGTTCAGTTTTTATGGTGCTGGATTGTGATCTAGGATATCCATTTTTAGGGCGCGTCATGCCAGTTTGTTTTGTAAATTTGGAGGCTTATGGAGATGGGTTAATCATGTCTCTTGTCGGTGGCATCCTGCCTTTGACGGGGTGTTACAGTGCTTGATTAATTCGTCAGTTGAGTTGGTTTATGGACGTTTGATATATATTTATAATGATATTGGTTTTGGAATTTGATTTTGTTTTCAGCATATTAGATTTTTAATGTATTTCAAATACTTTCATTTTATTATTTTCTTAGAAAAATAAAATGTTTCAAAAAGGTTTATTTTCGACAAAAAAAGATTAAGTGGTTATTTTATATTTTTCGTTTCTGATGATGAATGAGATTGACTTCATGGCAATTGTACTGGTAATGTGTGTGTGATCACTTTGGTTGGTGATTTGACTCGTGTCATAGTAATTTTGGTTAAGGCATCAATTCGGATAGAATTCACCTCATATCCATTCTAAAATAGATAGTGAGTCTCGGACGAGTTTTGTTTGATCGCGTCGACAAACGATTTGTGTAAGTATGTTTTGGATGTTTCTCTCATTCGTTTCTTTGTAATATATATATATATATATAATAGTATATCCTTAATCAGTTTGCTTTTGTCGATTATGGCACGATTGTTACGTAGAAGATTTGGAAATCTGTACAAGGTACATTTTTGAGTATGTATATGTAATTTGGATGTGGATCGTTCGAAAGGTTATTCCTATTAAGGATCAGTGTTTCATTTGTTATTAAAGAAAAATTTAATGTATTTCATTTTCCTGATATTTGCTAAAAGTGTTTAATTTCGGAATTTAAATATTTTGAGATATTATAGTTTTGTTTAAAGTATTGGTTCTGTATCAAGTCAGCCATGTGAACCTGGTTTCTACATTGGTATATGTATGTATTTTCGGAAGACTTTGTATTTGGAGAGTATATATGAAGTTTGAAAGATTTTCAATATAAGCACGGTATTTCTTTGAAGTTTTAATTCATTTGTTCGGATCGTTTTGTTTCTAATGACTATACAATTGTAGACTTCTGCATATTTATGTATAATATTTTAAAGGTTTTCAGATATATAAATATGTATAGATATATAATTACATACATTATATTTTTGAGACTTATTCTTGTTATTTTTATGGTATGAGCATGGTTATTTCCTTATTTTTATAACTCATACCACAACAGTTTGCTAGTTTTGCAGGTTGGCAACTAAATCAGTCAGCCATACAAAATTTTGGGAAGTCATGCTCGAAATGATGGATCACCCAAGTTGCAGTGATCCACTCTAGAGTTTTGGAAATTGTCATAGAAGTCTAAGAGTTATGTTGATTATGTTATAAATTATGTTGTACACGTTGTTTTGTATATATAAAGAAATAAAAGTTTTGATTTGTATGTGTAATTATGGGCACGGAGCCCTTAAGTATTGATGTTGGATATTGATGTGTCTTGAGTATGGATCATAGGTCTTTTTGCATGTTTGATATTTATTACAGGTCACGTTTTCGTGTTGGAGTGTGTTCCAGGTTCCCCAGTTTTAGGGTGTGTCATGGCTGATTTTCCTTAAATTTGAGGCTCAAGAACGTGGTTTATTATTGTCTCATATCGGTAGCATCCTACATCTGGTAGGTTGTTACAAACATAACAGATAATTATTATGTATTTCATTTTTCATTTTTCATTTTCCAGAATTTCTCTTATATGGATTCGAAACATCTCACGGACCGGATCAAAACAACTCACCACCGATCGAAGCATCAGAGGCCCCAAATCTATCGATAAAATAAACTACTACAAGACCAGGTAAGTCTGGCGACGCCCAAAAAACCAGGTAAGTAAAAATACATGCATGAATTTGATAGACTTGTCATTATCATACACTACACAAGCCTACCAAAGTGGGGGCGACAGAAGACATTGTATTTTTACACATAGCCCAATGACGAGTCTCTTATAGGGCACCACTTGAAAGCTCGGAAAGTTACTAAGTTAAATATCGGAAGGGAAGGGAACTCCAGAATTCAAAAAATAGCCAAGTCTCAACTGAACATCATCTATATTCGGCCAACCTTCTCTCATACAAGAATATCTGGCCGGATGTATATTAAAAAACCCTAAATCTGATTGGACATAGATAGTTATCAGTGAGTGTACAAATTGTCAATCACTGGAATCACAGATCTAATTATTATCCGGTTGACATATATTTGAAATAAATGTCCAGCCGGACATGTATCAAGCTGTCAACTAGTGTGTAAATTTTCAATTACTGAAATTACAGACCTGATTGATGTCCGGCCGAAGGTTTGTTTAAGATAAACATCTGGTCAAACATAGATCGAGATGTAATTGGCGTTGCAGATTGGCAATCACTGGAGACAGATAGGGGATTTGATTCCCCTTTCCTTTTTTTTTGATTTGGCATGTACACTATAAAAAATGGTCCAACCCTTCACAAACAGTTTTCAACAATTTTGAATCTGGAACCTAAGGCTGCATTTTTTCCTTGGTAAGAAAATTTTGATCCGAAAGCTTAGAGAGAGAGAGGAAAAAAAAAAGTAAGCAAACCCCACGAAGTCTCTTGAGTTTTCCCTCATCCGACAAGCAACCCAACGATAATATGGTCTTCGGAGGCTCTTTCCAAGCCAACCACATCTAAAAGTATGACCCGAGGGCCCCTTAACTTTTATTTTCTGCGTTTTATATTCCAGTCCTAACACGATATCTCCAAGTCCGGCATGACATACAATTTTTATGTAAATGTCCGGTCGTATGATATAAACATGCGACCCTATTATTATTTTCTTTAGTTAGTACTATATCATTGCTTTACTTATTTTCCTAGTTTTTACATTTGCTTTTATTATTATCTTGTTATATTCAGTATGTTATTAGTTTGTATATTTATGCTTTTTTCACCTGTCTGATCCTTGATAGATGTCCGGCCAGACCCATTATGTGTCTGGCCAGATTCAATTATTTCACGCCAGGAATGTCTGGCCAGATTCAATTATTATTATTTCCCTTTGGTATATAGGATGAAAAATCGAACATAAATTCCCTAACTGATTCTAAATGGATGGAAATATAGTCTGTACTCGGGATACAACTCCGCGTACCACTAGGAAATAAGTATAAAAAAAGCCTCCGGAAGGCCAGTTTTATAGAATTATTGTCTTGTTAATTACTGTCTTATTGTTTAATTATTGTCTTACTTAATTACTGTTTTGTTGCTTTTGCCTATGCTATGGTATTATTTATTTACCATTATCTATGCATGTTTATGCCCTGTTATGTTTTTGTTTTATGATGAATATCCGGCCAGACTTGTACTAAGTCGGACTGGACATTAGTTTCATAAAGAATGTCCGGACATGTACACTATCTTGTTTTCTTTATTGTCTTTATTTACTATTGATTTTTTTTATAGTCGTTTATTTACTGTTATACTTATTGCATTATTACTATTATTGTTATATGTACTCTTTTATCTTTCTACTTCATAAATAACATCCGACCAGACATGAACTATGTATGACCGAACATTAATGACACACAAAAAATATGTGCTCCATTTTGTTTGATTGTTGTTTTATTTTATTAGTATTTTACTAATTCTGGATATGTATTTTGTTTACCAATTCTGCTTTCTTTTACTGTCTTTATTAGTGATTTCGCTCTTACGTGTTTTAAACTACTGATTGCATGATTTTACATTATAATATATGACCTTGCCTCTCTTGAAACCTGAGTATTATACTGGCATCAGTAAGGGACCATTCCAAATCCAAACGGGTTTAAGGGCGGACCTTACGAAGGGTACAATACGGTCTTAAATCATTTCCAATATCTTATACTGAGTGGCGACTTCTTAATTCTCTGGTAAGTCTCTTGTGGGCTATCTGTACTCTCTACGGGCTACGAACCCAACAATATATGGTCGTCGGTATCACGGGCATAACGGTAAACCTTGTTTTACTCCTACAGATGGTGACTCCACTGGAGATAAAGATTCGACCCCGAAAAAATGTCTTGTAGTATTTATGGCAAGATTGAGGTTAATCATGTCTTCATTCTTTTACATACCCTTCAAACCCTGATGGCGTTACATATCGTGGATTCGTTTTCACTCAAGGAAATGGATCGTTATGTGATGATAACCATCACTTGTTGGGGTTTATTGGTCAATTGAACCCTTGGGTGGGGAGACCTAATTATGGAAAAACCTTCGCCAATGAGAGCCTAAGCCAATAGTTGCTTCCTTATAGGAATAATGCTTGTCTTTAGGCTCTAACCATCTTAAGTCATTTGATATTTTTACCTTGAATTATAACCCTGTTAGGACTTTAACTAGGAAAAGTTTGTATTTCAAGATAATTTGGTTAAATGCTTTGAAATTTCAAAGGCCCAAATTATATGAAAACCTTATTGGGCTTGAAATATTTCATTACCAAAAGTGCCAAAAACATGAGTCTGATACCAGTATTGGCTTTCATTTATAAATGTACGCCATATTTCGGCCCATTTAGATATTCTAAAATATTTCAAGGTCTATCCCAAATAACTGTGATTACTAAGGTTTCAATTCCTCATTTCTAAATAATGGCACGATTCCATATTAAGATTAGTCACTTGTAAATGGGCGACCTTTGTCTTCTAACAATGGAAAGGAATCAAAGTATTCAAGGATTACCTACTAGCATAAGAGATAATGATTTTGTGTAACCCCTATTAGTACACAAGCTAAGTCAAACATAGGGAAGATATTGGACTTACCACATGTGTTGGGTTAGAGAAAAAAGTAGACTAGTCAAAAAGTAGATAACCAGCTCAGAAATGGCTAACAATGAAGGTTCCCATGTAGATCGATTGGAGGCCAATATGGACAAGATTGATGAACAATTGCAGACCATAGCCAATGATATGGTCAACTTGACAGTGCCTCGAGCGACGAGAGCTAAAACTGGTGAATGGAGGTACGAAGGGCCTACAAATGAGACAATTGAAGAAATCATCACCCTTGATGATGATATTGCTGAGTATGTTGCATGCAGGATGGCTAACTCCCAAGCTGAGCTCTGAGAATGGTGATTTCTTCATGTTTAGTGACCCTCATTCTCAAAGTTTTACTCCAGTCACGGAGTTGTTGGAGGTTCCACGCCATTCATAAAGTTATCTACTATTCATCCTCATTCACAAGATATTCTAAATCTATTTTTATTGTTGTGCTGATTCCAATCGACATTTCCTATTCCCAAATTCATTAGTGTTCCAAACCCATTTTCTGAGTCTGTTGTAGTCGTCCCAAACATCTTTTTGTTCTCGACTTTTCCTTGTCGTATGTACATTAAAACCTAATTTCTTGATCATAAGGCGTTCCAATGGCTGTTTCCAAATATTCAAAGGGCATTCTATAACTTGCTTCTGTTGTCGTTGGCATTCTAAAACATCTTTTGTCGTAAGCAATTCCACAACCTATCTGTACGGCGAGGGTCAATCCCAGTTACCTCATCTCGGTAGGCCTCACCCTCAGTGTTCTCTTTAAAACGGGCCTCACCCCCAATATTCCTTTTGGACGAGCTTCACTCCCATGTCTCGTCCTTCTTACTGTCGGAGCTCCGTGTCTTGAAGGCTTTGACATTTGACTGCTATCGAGCGTTATGTGTCTTGCCCACTTCTTGGAGGCTAGCTTTGTTCAAATTTCTTTGGTGAAGGTAATCTAACACCTAGTTAGGAATCAACAAGATTTCAGAATTTCTCAGATGTTTATCTTATGTAGGGTTTATCCCTAACTTTCACAAGTCGTCAAATTACTTTTTGACACAAAGACTGCAAATTTGTGATACAAGCCTCTGGTTACTCTACAATTTCACCAACTCAAATTTACTTTGTATACTTGATATTTGAGTTGTCATTTGACCCAAAAGTAGTTGTGGGGTTCACGATACTTCAGGAAACTAAACAGTTCAAACAGCGGAGTATATTTTGTGAGATTCACCCATTTTCTCTCTTTTCTTTTTTCTTTTTTTTTTCCTCTTTTTTTCTTCCTTGTCTTTTTTCTCACATTTTTTTGTGCCATCTCCTTAATATAATTACACACCCAATAACCTAATCAAAAATATTCCCTCCCCCCATCATGCATGATTTCGGCCATAGGAGGCCTTTTATCAAAAATTTTATGTTTTGTCAAATTAGGGCTCAAATCCAATCTAATCACCCTACCATACTTAACCAATCTAATTAAGTTTATTAAAGCTCAAATCCCTAATAGGTTCGAAAATGGTAGATGAAGATCCATGCTTAAAATTTTGAAATTAAAAGAGGGAATAAGTTGGAGAGACTTACTTGCTTGAAGTTGGCTTGAGAGAGCACATAAACTTGTTGTTGATTGCATGAGAAGATAAGAAACTTTCTTTCGTTATTGAGGTTGAAGAGAAAAACGTGAATAAGGTCAGAGATAAGGTGAATAGTAGCTGATTTATATAGTGAGGGGTTGATTTTTTTAATTAAAATATTATTTGTTATAAGCACATGTTAAAATTTGATGAAGAATCCCAAAATTGAACAGTACCAGTCAGGAAACACGTATTTTGACTTGATTCTAGTCCGAATATAAAAAAAAATATTCAACATGAACGATTTAGATCATTGTCTAGACTTTCCAACAATATAAACATCACCGAAAATGGACATCAGTAAGCCAAATAATGGCCAATAAATTAAAGGTTGTCAGTAACATGATAAAATCTAAATGTATTACAAAACAGAAAAATGTTACTCTGTGATCCCGAAATAATTCATACAATTAACGAACGTGCTAATAATACATGCTTAAGCTCTAAAATATTACTCGTAAATGCATGAAGAAATTTATGGCTAAGCCGTGGTGGCGGAGGTGTTACACATTTTCTTTTAGCACGCATCATAACATGAATGACTTGAACATATCTGACATTAATTCAACTAAAACAGAGCCATTTAATCCTGGTACATGCAAAATCTCGAGAATATATTGATTGCATGCGAGGTTACCCTTGAAGAGAGAAAAAGGCTGGAAAAATTATTAAGAAAATATGCAAAAGTGTTCACCTAATCCTATGAAGACATGCCCGGATCTAACAGAAGCATAACCCAACACATGGTACCCATGAAGCATAAACGCTTCAGAATGAGGCCAGAATGGGCAGTAGCAAAGAAACAAGTAGGGTTCCTAGAGGTAGTCAAGCACCCGGAATGGCTGTTCAACATCGTATCGGTCCTATCAGAAAAAATGGAGAAGGAAAAGAAAAAGATCATGAGCCAATGAGGTCGAGAACAAGACTTGGAAGAAGATGCTAGCTAAAATGATGATCAAAACGAATTACGAGGGAAGCAGGTTTACCCAAGCAAGAATGGATTGTAGATAAATTCAAAAAATTGGCCCTGCTCGACGAGAAAAGAATAAAAGCTCTGTATCATACCCATCTGTACCAGAAAAGAATAGTTAGGGCCTTCAATGAAGGGGTCCGACCAAGCAGGATTAAGGAATGAGACCTGGTACTAAAGCAATCAAGACCGCTAGCAAGGAATCCAGGGGAAAATTTTAGGCCCAATTAGGAAGGGCTCTATCTGGTGAAAAAGGTATTGAAAAATGAAGTGATTCGGTTGTCTAACTTGGAGGGGAACGAGTTCACGGAACACATCAACATAGATAGGCTGAAGAAATACTTTGTATGAAAAGAAAAAGAAAAAGAAAAAAAGAGCTCATTAGGTTGAAATTTTGCAAAGGACGGTCTAAGAAAAAGTTAGAGCACATCGTGCTAAATCGAAAACGATTCAGGCAAAAATTAGGCATAAGTGAGTAAAGAAAATAGTTAATTGGAAAACTAGAAAGGGTCGGTTAACAAATAAGGGTACCCTTAAACAAAATAGTTAAGTATTCACACATATACTAAGAAAGAATATTGATGTTTTATTAAAATAAAAGCTCAAAATGTTCATGAAATGTAATGTTCTAGCTAAAAGAGAAAAATTAGGCTAAGTATAGGTAGGGGTGGGCATCGTTCTTTTATCCGATCAGACATTGACAGTTGGATTCGACGGATTTCGGATCGGATCGGATAAAAACCGATCCGATCTGATCCGATCATTTTTTTTATGTAATATGCAAAACGACGTCGTTTTGCAGTGTCATAAACGACGTCGTTTTGCATAAGTTAGGGTTCATTTGGTTCGTCTCACCACTCTCACGGTCTCAGACTGTCATTCTGAAGAATATCAAATTTCAGTCTTCTATCTTCACTTCTTCTTCTTCGTCGAATCAGCCACAGCCCACAGACAACCACTTCAATCTTCACTTCTTCTTCATCAAAAACCAGTCTTCTTTATCATCCACGCAGGTTTCATTAAGGTAATTAACTTTTTTCTCTACTTCTCCTCTTTTCGTTTCTCTGGGTTTTTGGGTTTCTGGATTTATGGTTTCTCCTCCAGCAGATAAATACCCAAATAAATACTGATATTCAGGCTTGTCGCTGGCTAGTGTTGTATGCTTTATGACTTGTCTTTGTAGCTACAAAAAGCTGCAACCTGTAAGTGATATTTCATTTATTTAAGGACTATTAGTCTAAACAATTAAAATTTTATATGAATTTGGCTTCGTCTTCTTCTGAATTTTGTTGAATTTGGCTCTGTCTTCTTTTGAGTTATGTTCTGTTGAATTTTCTATTTGTTTGATTTTTTTCGTTTTCATCATCGACATCATCATCTTAAGAAAAAATTGACAAAATTTTTGTTAATATATGCTGGAAACCCAATGAACGCCAACTGCTCGATGAAATGCCTGTAATATAGAGTTCATTGTACTATTTTAATGCTTATATTATTCGGTAATGAACCTTCCTCCATGTGGTTATGCCAACTGCTCGATGAAATTCATAGTTACTGTTGGATTCAGATGTGAATCTATATATATGGTTTTTGGTTCATGCATATGTTTAATGATCTCCAATCCACATTGTTTAATGATCTTCAATCAACATTGTTCTTCACTGCTTACAGAAGTATTGTATAGCAAAAACATATTCTCTTCACATCAACAAAATTGGGTATGTTGTTAATGGTTCAGAAAATATGATTCTTTATTTCTTTTGGTTTGGTCATTTGGGGATAGTTTTGCCTAATTGAATATGTTATTATGGAAGGAATTTTCCAATTTGGTATGCTGTTAATGGCCTCTGATGCTACCTGTATGCATATCAAATTAACGAAGATTACTGCTAATGGCCTCTGATACTACCTGTATGCTCCCACATGCTGTTCATTTTAGAACACTGAAACAAAATCATAAAGCATCAAGGGCTAAGGGTGTAACTGGTGTTGGTGGAGATGGGTCTAGAGCTGGTATGACACAATCTCAACCGTTTGTTAGACCGCGAGCACAGGATATAGTGCGTAAGCGCAATACAAACGTGCAATCTGATGATCCATTTGAAATTTTGCAGACTAGTCATGTCATTCATCAAGAGGATAGTACTGAGGTTGAAATGTATTTGATGGAACCATATGAGACTAGTCGTGACCCTAACTTTAGTGTTCTGATGTGGTGGAAAATAAATACTGGTAAGTATCCAATTTTGGGTAGGATTGCTCGTGATATTTTTACGATGCCGGTATCAACAGTGGCATCTGAATCAGGATTTAGTACGGGCGGTCGTGTTCTTGATAGTTTTCGTAGCTCATTAACTCCCGTTATGGTAGAGGCTCTAATATGTACTCAAAATTGGATACGGAATACGCTTACAATTGACAAAACCAATGAAGTGGAAGCCATGCTATTGGAGGCAGAGTACTACGAAAAGCTTGAGGAAGGTAAAAAATTTATTAATTAGTTTTTTAATTAAAATGCAAAATTACTAACTTAGAATAAGTTTTTAATTTTTATTTTTGTATTTTATTTGAAGAATATCACAAGTTACAATCTGAATCACAATCACTGGATCATATTGTTGGCAGAAGAGTTTGAGTTCAATTATCCTGAAGCTGAAGGTACAATTTTGACAAAGTTCTGTTTTTATTTGATTATTGTTTTGAATAGATTTTGGTTCGTTTTTTTATATATAATATGTGTTATTTTCTGAATTTGGTGAACTTACTTTAAAACATCATATGCATAATGCCCGCAAATCATATACAAGTTATCTTTTCAAGGTTTTAATCATATGCAAATGTCGTGTGGTCCTCTTCCAGATTGTCTTTGTTGGTAGTCCTCAAAATTTTCCTATTTTGCAGACCTGATGGTGGTGACTCATGAGAAAGATTTTGTGTTGCACTTTTGTTAACTGTTGGATGTTGGTGTGCTAGAAGTGGAAGGGCACTGTGATTATGGAATGTGGATTGATCTTGTGGATGTGGTAATGTTGTGTGTACTGTGTAGTGAAAATTCCGGCTTCTATTTTACTTGCTCATTTATGATTCTGAATTCTGTTTGATGTGGCATTTTGACCTTCGGTATTGACTTCAATTGATGCATGAATTTAGCTGTTTGATGTGGCATTTTGTTTCTGATTGATGCAACTGATATTGGTTATGTAGGAAATAGGCAGTGGCAGTGCGTACATTAAAATGATTTTGTAATGAGAATGAATGAATGATGTGTAATGATTTTGAAATGGAAATAGGCATAAAACATGCCTGATGACATATACTGATGAGAGAAGCAGAGGCAGGAAGCAGGAAGCAGAAGCTGAAAACATCATGCGCCAGTGGCTTCTAAATGTACCGAATTCGGATCGGATCGGATCGATCCGATTCAAATTATTTCGGATCGAATCAATCGGATCCGAAATAATTCGAATCGGATCGAACCAATCCGATCCGAAATAGGATAATTTCGGATCGAATTGATTCGATCCGAAATAATTCGATTCGGATCGATCCAATCCGATCCAAAATGAGATGAATTCGGATCGAACCAATCCGATTCAAAAACATTCGAATCGGATCGGATCGATTTTGCTAAGATAATCCAATCCGATTGAATCAAACTTCTCAGCGCTTATCGGATCGGATTCGGATTCGGTTCGATCCGATCCGAATCCGATAATGCCCAGGGCTAAGTATAGGTAATCATCTTCTTTGTCTTTTTCAAATGTGTTACACTTCCATCAAATTAAGATAAAGACCAAATTAGGAGTGAAATAAAGAGAAACGTAGGAATGACTGAGAATTAAGGAGAAGGGCTCAAATATTTAGTGGAGTATTGATTTTGAAAAGAAAAATGTATGTGACAAGATTTTTGATATGAATTATTTTAGTTATTGGGCCGGAAAAAAGCTAAAAAAAGCCCAGCCCATTTGATTTTGGACTCATAATGTTCGAAATGGCGTCGTAATCACTGAACAAGCTGCTAAAAGGACACGAGGCAGCAAGAGATTCCTTGTAACGGACGCAAGACAATTACGTATTGGAAACAAAGACGAACACCAAGAAGTTTTCAATAAAGTGATTAAAGTCCTAAATTAATTAATTAATAAGTTCTCTCTGAGATCATTGGCATCCTCCACAATCAACCGATCAATCAATCAAATTCGTTGAAACCCTTATAATTTCTCCGATTCACTTCTCGTGTCGTGTTGAGTAAGTTGTTTTCTTCAGCACTTCATAAATTTTTTTTATATCATAATTTTATTGTTGTTGTTTTGGTTTCTGTTTTGGAAAGATTGGATTTTTTTTTCAGTGGGGGTTTTGTTTATGATGTTTATTTGTTTCAAATTTGCAGAGAGAAATCGTAGCGTCAGTTTCGACATGGCCGCCAAAAGTGCATTCAAGCTCGAGCACCCATTGGGTTAGTTGTAAACTCAATTTTTGATTGATGGGGTTCTGAGAAATATTTGAAATTCAAATTGCATGCTTTGTTCTAATATCATCCGATTTGGTGAATTCTTGATGGTGGATCTTTTCCAATTAACATGTCTTCAATCACTCTGCTTCTTCAATTCTTCACATTATGACATGAAAGAATAAGTTATGGTATCAGTTTACATAGTATAATGTATAATCAATTAGTTTTCCTCTTAATCTTTTTCGTAGCTATTTGATAAATTGAATATGATGAATTGGAAGAACATGGCATGTATTGGTAAGGATGCACAATTGTGTATTCAGCGTATCAATCCATATGTTTTGCCAATTGCATTTGCAGATTGTATTGCTAATTTGCCTGCATTATCCTATTGTTTTTTATAAATCACTTTCAGATCGGGACTGAATTGTAATGTTTATTCTGTGCACTCATTTGTTGTTTGTTATGTAATTCAGAGAGGAGGCTAGCGGAATCTTCTCGCATTAGAGAGAAGTATCCTGATAGGATTCCGGTAAGAATCATCCACCAAGAAATTCTGTATACCTTCAAAGCATCTATGTTGTATACTTTCATCTAATCGACTGCACTTGCCATGCAGGTGATTGTGGAGAAGGCTGCGATGACTGATGTTGCTGACATTGATAAGAAAAAGTTAGTTTCCCTCACTTTTTCTAATTCTAATCTTCATATGTTTTACTTTGATGAAAGCCATCGTAGCTTTTTTATACTTAAAAAATAGGGGTATGTTATGTGGGAGTACATGAAAGTGAAAGAATACTGTTTGTAGACATATGAGCTAATGAGGGTTTATTCCTGTAAACCGATTGTCTGAGTTGGCCTGACCTTGGGCAGTTTGGCTTCATATTCTTAAACTAGCCTAGGAGTTTGCATCACTTCTTGGTCATGACACACATTGTTTCTGTGAATGCAGATATCTTGTCCCTGCTGATTTAACTGTGGGACAATTTGTTTATGTTGTGCGTAAAAGGATTAAGCTCAGTGCCGAGAAGGCCATATTTGTTTTTATCAAGAACACTTTACCTCCTACTGGTGAGTTGCAGTTTTTTAATTCATAAATCAATTAATATACGGTAATTGTCTGTGTTATATAATGTATATTCTATTGTTACAGGTGCCTTAATGTGCGCAATTTATGAAGAAAACAAGGATGAAGATGGTTTTCTATACATGACTTACAGCGGAGAGAACACATTCGGCTGGTCATTTTAAGAGCAAAGGCGACAAGCTAGGTATTATACAATCTGAAAGTTGTATATTCTCACTTCATCTCTTTTTAAGCCAATGCGCAGACATGTTTACCTATATCTTATTTCATTTTAGATTGATTGCATCAATTGATGCGGGAAGTAAAATTTCGTTGAAACTTAACATGGTCTCTTCGCAGTATCAAATTGAATGGAAGAAACTATTTGCTATTATTATTACTGATTTTTGAATCATCTTTGTGGAACCACAACCTGGCAGCAGAGTAGTATATTTTAATATGAATATGAAGTTAACAATCATTAGATAATGATGCAATCAAAAACTTACAAAGCTTCACATTTTTTCCCCTTAACGCCAGCTCAAAATGCCATTATATTTCACACTAACTCTCAATAATGATGTTTGATTATATGTTGGATATCATTTTGTCTGTTTTAGGTACTAATGTTTAGCGAATCGGGAGGACTGCAGTGAATTTTACTGCAGCCCATCCCGTACGAAGACGTGGAAGCACGCGGGCCGTTGGATCTAGATAGCAATCCAAAAAATTGAAATTTTTTCCTTTTATTTATCTAAAGTCGAGACCGTTGAATCGCGACCCAACTATCGCGATTATGCCACATGAAACTGGAGGCGCTGTAATAACATGAGTTATTGCAGTGCCCAGAACCCATAAATTGTAAACCAAATTTACAATCTCGAAACTGCCTACCTTTTTTTTTTTTTTTAATAAAAATTAGAAAGATTTAAGACTCTTCCTTTATATAATTACACTCACACTCAATCCAAATCCTAAAATAAATATATCTCCTCATATTTGAACCATTATATCTTACCGGTAAGAGTTAAGCTAATTAGATTGTCCTTTATGGATAAATAATAAAGTACTAAAAAAAATTATACTCGAATCGACATAAATTGAGATTTTTGATAACTTTAATGTATCAAACTATTTATTAATCATATTGTATTCGTGTTACAATGTCTTAATATTTTTGCCGTTTATGACATGAAAAATATTCATATAAATTGCTTTATGACCCATTTACCACACGACATGTTTGGTGTAATTATGTTAACAAAATAGTCGTCATTAATATTGTTTTAATTATATCAAATATAAAATTGGTCTGTTTATTATTCGTGTCAATGTGTCATGTCGTGTCAACTCGTTAATTAAATCGGTTGTATTTGTTTTTAAAGATTTTGATTCGATAATTAAATAGATTTTACATACTCCGCTTAAATCCGGATCGCGGTATTTGATAACGGGAACGTTTCCAAAAACAAAATATGAAAACATCTTGTTTGAATACATATGAAGTCTTTCATATTAGCTTTTCATTTCCGGAGTTCTATATGCAGTCAATGAACTGAAGCAGATAGTTCTGATCTTGTGCTTGTGCCCCTTTCTTCGCTGACATAATTCTCTTTGTAAGCTAAAATAAGACTATGTTGACCTGAGTTGGCTAACATGGAAATGGCTAAATATGACATCATTTGGCAGTTTGCAGTAAGAATAGAAATTATTTATTAATTCAAATGTAAATTTTCCTAAATCCAAGTTGATTTATAGAGGGACACAGATAAAACTAAGTGTAGTTTAGACTTCTTCTGTTATACAGGTGTGAAATTATCCGAAAATTTTGAATAATTTTATTTTTTAATCTAAAATTATAAATATTATATCATTTTATACTTTATCTTTATCAATATTAGAATCTGTTATGGAATCGTAATAAAAAAGATGATTTTGCTCTTGTGGATAATTATCACTCATCCACCTGAAAATTGGATTATGTATGAAAATACTCAAAAACTTTGAACAAATTCATTTTTCAACCCAGAGTTACAGACTCTGTATCGTTTTACACATTGCCATTAACGATTTATAATCTCTAGTGGATCATTTGGTTTTAAAAGTAGGTTTTAGATTTGAATTTGAGGTTGGGTATGGTAGTGAGGTGAGTAGGGATGACAATCAGTCAGGACGGGTTGGAATTTATCATCATGATCTTGGCCCAACCATGAAAACGGGATAAAAATCATATTGAGTCATGTATTTTTTTAATCGGGATAAAAAATCATCTCGAATCTCGTCCCGAATCTCGTACTAAACGAAACATAAAAACAAACATCGATTGGGATTATAATTTCATAAGCAAATGATCGGGACTGTCAAATTTCTTTCAATTTTTGATTCCATCTTGATCATATAATTGCAATGGTCTAAAGTAGACTCGGTCACAGTTTCGATTCCAAACCGGAACCGAACCGGTTGGAACCAGACTGTTCCGGTTCCCATTTCGAAACCGAAACCGAAATTTTTCGGTTCGGTTAGGGTTCACCCCTAACTGAACCGAAGTAGAACAGCTAGAATCGTCCGGTTCCAGAGGTTCTACGGTTCCAACGGCTACTAGCCATCTCCATGCTCTAAATTTCAAAAAAAAAATTTAAATAAAATATATAATTTACTAATTTACCCTAACAACATTAATAAAACGGCTAGTTTTAGAGGCATTTTATGTATCACAAAATATTACAAAAATATATAAATATGGGTAATTTTTCATTTTTTCAGCACACCAATTCTTCATTTTCTCATTTTCTACAATTCTCTCATTCTCTCATTCTCTCATCTACAATTTCTCACTCTCAATTCTCTCATTTTTTAAAATTTCTTTAACAAAAAATGGCAAGCTCATCTGAGAACACCATGTCAAATGTGTCAACCCAAGAGAGCGGCTCTAGTGTCAATACACGGAGAAGAGAAGTTAAGTCTCGTTTCTCCGATATTTTTAAAATTCATTTTCATTTAGTCTAGACTAAAAATGAAGGTGCAAGAGCAATATGCAGCTATTGTGGGGTTTCTTACCAATTTACTGGTGGATATGGCAATATGATCAAGCACTTGGAAAGATATCATGCCACTAAAATTGGATTTGATACAACGCAAACTCAAATGTCCAGGTACGCATCATCTAGTAGAGGTACGGGTTCTTTAGATTTATTTAAATATTCTGATGCTAAAAATAGAGAAGAATTTGCTAAATTAACTTGTATGACACATATTCTTTAAGTTTTGGAAAAAAAATTATTTTTACTAATTTCATTCAGAATGCTTTAAATCATGCTGCTTGTAGAATGACTAGAAATACAACAAAATGTCAAATTTTAAAATTATACAAAGATGGTAAAATTATTTTAAATGAAACATTTAAAGATATTAAATGTCATCTTTCTATTTGTTCTGATATTTGGAGTGACTATTGGCGAACACACTCATACATGAGTGTGACTTGTCATTGGATTGACGCATCATGGAATATGCAAAAAGGACTTATTGCATTTAGAGTTTTTGATGAACAACAAAATGTCTTTACTGTATTATCAATTATTGCTAAAGAGTTACTGGCAGCACATGTTTCCACCATTGCGATTGAGCAAGCCTTTAGCATAGGAGACAATATATTAGAAGCGAGACGGTCTTCATTACATCCAAGCACTTTAGAAGCAACAACATATATGGATGATTGGACCCGAGCTGATCTGAGACAATAAGAAGATACCCCCGATGACTTTGAAGACTTGTTCGACAATGTATCTGCAAGTGCAAGCGGAACGAGAGCTAAATGATCAACAGGCATTGATGATAATGATGATTGATCAGTAAATAATTGTAAATTACAATGGAGAATTATCTTAAAATTGTAATGAAATTTGAGGTGAAAGAATGAATTTAAGTATTTTTTCAGGTGGATGAATGATAATTATTATTATTTTCTAATTAGCCATACACATTGGCATTTTGAAATGATGATGTCGTCTATGTTAATGACACGTATACCATTGTGACATTCGTTTATTTAACGTTGTGTAAAATGTTAGTGTCTCTAATTTTGCCTTGAAAAATGAATTTGTTTAAAACTTTCAGATAATTTCATATCTAAGTTAATCTTTTGGATAGAAAATAAATTTATTTAAAGTTTTGAGGTAATTTCACATATAAGTTGTTGATGGTGTTTTTTAGGCACTATGATATTTAAGCAGCACGGCAGAGGTAAAAGGGTAAATTCCCTCCTTGATCAAAATCATTAAAAAGAACCATCATGACCGACCACATAAGTGAGGGCCGAGCACTTAAGATCGGTAACCCGACCACTTAAAGATCGGATGACCGGGCATTATCAGATCGATAGCAGCATTGTCAGTTCAAAAGACCATCGTGACCGACCTCATGAAGACCGGGAATATGGCGGGATATGCTCCAGAAGATAAGTTATCCTACTTTTATGGGGAAAACTGATGAGTCAGTGTCCAAATAGGATAAAATAAGTGAATGTTGTTTTAATTAGGAATCCTTATGGGAAAAGGGAATAGTTTTGACTAGGAATCCTTATGGGAAAAGGAAATTGTTTCAACTAGGAAATTCTTGTACAAATAGGAATATGATTTCTTCACCATTATAAATAGGAGGGTAGAGTGAGTGTAGAAGTGAGGACAAGAGAAAAAGAGAACATGAGAGAAGCATGAATATCATTATCATCACACTTGTAAACACAAGAGATATCAGAGAAGCATATCTCAGTAATAAAAAGTATCACATGTTCTGTGCCCGTGGACGTAGGTCGGACCAAGATCCGCCGAACCACGTTAAATCTCCTTGTCGATTGGTGTATTTATCTGTCTTTTGCTAAGTTTGCTTTTGGTCCCACATAACCAAACAAATTCACTATTGAGGGAGGATTGTCTCGGGAGTGATATTCCCATATTGCCCTGAGACCAAAATCCGCCGTCAACAGTTGGCGCCGTCTGTGGGGAATGTTACAAAAAGCAGCTCGCGTAGTAAAACGATGGCAGAAGATGGAAATCACCGGTCGTCAGGGAGTTCAACAGCAGATTGGATGGAGAAGATGGAGGAAAATCAAATCCTTCTAAAATACATGATGAACAAACTGGAGAGGATGGAAGAGACGAATAATGAGGGGCTTGAAGCCGGAGCCAGTCGGAGAAGAGGCGAAAAAGCGGAATGCAACGGATCCCAAAAATGTGAGTAAGACCTCTTCTGTTTTTAGGCTGACATTTGATTATACTTGTTTGTTATAGCCCACACAATGGTTTTGATATTTGTTTTATGGCTCGGGTCTGCTCTTGTACCGCCGAGTCCGTTTTGTTGATATATGTTTTACGGCTCGGGTCTGCTCTTGTACCGCAGAGACCGATGTTTCTTTCCGGCTCGGGTCTGCTCTTGTACCGCCGAGACCGATGTTTCTTTCAGGCTCGGGTCTGCTCTTGTACCGCCGAGACCGATGTCTCTTTCCGGCTCGGGTCTGCTCTTGTACCGCCGAGACCGATGTCTCTTTCCGGCTCGGGCCTGCTCTTGTACCGCCGAGACTGATGTTTCTCTCGGGTCTGCTCTTGTACCGCCGAGATCGATGTTTTTTTCCGTCTCGGGTCTGCTCTTGTACAGCCGAGACCGATGTTTTCTTCCGGCTCGGGTCTGCTCTTGTACCGCCTAGACCGATGTTTCTTTCCGGCTCGGGTCTGCTCTTGTACCGCCGAGACCGATGTCTCTTTCCGGCTCGGGTCTGCTCTTGTACCGCCGAGACTGATGTCTCTCTCGGGTCTGCTCTTGTACCGCCGAGATCGATGTTTCTTTCCGGCTCGGGTCTGCTCTTGTACCGCCGAGACCGATGTTTTCTTCCGGCTCGGGTCTGATCTTGTACCGCCGAGACCGATGTTTCTTTCCGGCTCGGGTCTGCTCTAGTACCGCCGAGACCGATGTCTCTCTCGGGTCTGCTCTTGTACCGCCGAGATCGATGTTTTTTTCCGTCTCGGGTCTGCTCTTGTACAGCCGAGACCGATGTTTTCTTCCGGCTCGGGTCTGCTCTTGTACCGCCTAGACCGATGTTTCTTTCCGGCTCGGGTCTGCTCTTGTACCGCCGAGACCGATGTCTCTTTCCGGCTCGGGTCTGCTCTTGTACCGCCGAGACTGATGTCTCTCTCGGGTCTGCTCTTGTACCGCCGAGATCGATGTTTCTTTCCGGCTCGGGTCTGCTCTTGTACCGCCGAGACCGATGTTTTCTTCCGGCTCGGGTCTGATCTTGTACCGCCGAGACCGATGTTTCTTTCCGGCTCGGGTCTGCTCTAGTACCGCCGAGACCGATGTCTCTTTCCGGCTCGGGTCTGCTCTTGTACCGCGCCGAGACCGATGTCTCTTTCCGGCTCGGGTCTGCTCTTGTACTGCCGAGACCGATGTTTATTCGGCTCGGGGCTGGAATTCGTTCCGCCGAGGCCACTTGTTTATTCGGCTCGGGGCTGGACTTCATTCCGCCGAGGCCACTTTTTTATTTGGCTCGGGCTGGATTTCGTTCAGCCGAGGCGCTTGGTTATTCGACTCGGGGCTGAATTTTGTTCCGCCGAGGCCTTATGGTTTATTCAGCTCGGGGTCGGGTTACATCCCACCGAGTCGGCTTCTTTGGACTGGGGATGTAACATTCCCCCAGAGCCAAGTCTTTCTTTTAGCTCGGGGTCGGGTTACGTCCCACCGAGTCGGCTTCTTTGGACTGGGGATGTAACATTCCCCCAGAGCCAAGTCTTTCTCAGCTCGGGATCGGGTTACGTCCCACCGAGTCGGCTTCTTTGGACTGGGGATGTAATATTCCCCCAGAGCCAAGTCTTTCTCAGCTCGGGGTCGGGTTACGTCCCATCGAGTCGGCTTCTTTGGACTGGGGATGTAACATTCCCTCAGAGCCAAGTCTTTCTTTTAGCTCAGGGTCGGGTTACGTCCCACCGAGTCGGCTTCTTTGGACTGGGGATGTAACATTCCCCCAGATCCAAGTCTTCCTTTTAGCTCGGGGTCGGGTTACGTCCCACCGAGTCGGCTTCTTTGGACTGGGGATGTAATATTCCCCCAGAGCCAAGTCTTTCTTTTAGCTCGGGGTCGGGTTACGTCCCACCGAGTCGGCTTATTTGGACTGGGGATGTAACATTCCCCAGAGCCAAGTCTTTCTTCAGCTCGGGGTCGAGATACGTCCAACCGAGAGACTTATCATTGACATGGGATCAGAGCATCTCCCCCATGGTCGGCCCTCTATTGGTCTGGGGAGGTGACATTCCCCCAGAGCCAAATGTTCTTCTCAGCTCGGGGTCGGGTTACATCCCACCGAGTCGATCGTCATCAGCATAAGGGCAGAGCATTTTTTCCACAGGTAGATATCGGGATCCTCGTTGACTGAGCTCATGAATGTGGCAGGAATGACCAGATTTGCAGCCAATGCATTTTTCTCTGTAGTTCCTGAAGTGACCACTGACGGATTCATCGACACACAATCTTTTTTATAGTTCCCGACATCAACTCACAAACTCGTTGTTACCGAGAACTAGGGGATAGATGTTGATGGTGTTTTTTAGGCACTATGATATTTAAGCAGCACGGCAGGGGTAAAAGGGTAAATTCCCTCATTGGTCAAAATCATTAAAAAGAACCATCATGACCGACCACATAAGTGAGGGTCGAGCACTTAAGATCGGTAACCCGACCACTTAAAGATCGGATGACCGGGCATTATCAGATCGACAGCAGCATTGTCAGTTCAAAAGACCATCGTGACCGACATCATGAAGACCGGGAATATGGCGGGATATGCTCCAGAAGATAAGTATCCTACTTTCATGGGGAAAACTGATGAGTCAGTGTCCAAATAGGATAAAAGAAGTGAATGTAGTTTTAATTAGGAATCCTTATGGGAAAAGGGAATAGTTTTGACTAGGAATCCTTATGGGAAAAGGAAATTGTTTCAACTAGGAAATTCTTGTACAAATAGGAATATGATTTCTTCACCATTATAAATAGGAGTGTAGAAGTGAGGACAAGAGAAAAAGAGAACATGAGAGAAGCATGAATATCATTATCATCACACTTGTAAACACAAGAGATATCAGAGAAGCATATCTCAGTAATAAAAAGTATCACATGTTCTGTGCCCGTGGACGTAGGTCGGACCAAGATCCGCCGAACCACGTTAAATCTCCTTGTCGATTGGTGTATTTATCTGTCTTTTGCTAAGTTTGCTTTTGGTCCCACATAACCAAACAAATTCACTATTGAGGGAGGATTGTCTCGGGAGTGATATTCCCATATTGCCCTGAGACCAAAATCCGCCGTCAACATAAGTATTTTTCAGATGGAAAATGATAATATCCTTATTATATTTAGGGGTGAGTATCAGTTCCGGTTCTACTCGAAACCGCAAGAATTTGGACCTTTATAGTCGGTTCTGATTCAAAAATTATTAGGAACCGATTTTTTTCAGTCCGATTCCGGTTCAAGTGTGTGAGAACTAGAACCGAGTTTTGAAATCAGTTTCCAAATTATAAAATCAAAATTTTTTTTCTTAAAAAATTGAAGGAAATTTCAAGTCTCTTACATAAATAATGTACATTCAAAATTTAACGTATATTGAACAAAATCAATTATCATTTATTGTATTTTTTAAAACGAAACAAAAAATATATTGAAAATGGAAATTAGGATAACTCGGAACCGATAAATAGAGTATTCTATTTAATTCGATAGATTCTGATTCGAAACTGTTAGGAACTGATTTTTTCCAAGTAATTCCTAATTATATATTATATGAAATGGAAAGCAAAAACAGAGGATGGTGTTGGTGTTGGTGTCTGCCTCAACGCAGACCAAGCACCAACGGATTTCACTCCCATCCATGCCTTTGCTTGCTTTTTTATCTTTAAGACTTCGTCAACAACAATCTTTTGAAACCCCCCAAGTGTTTGATTAAATAGTCAATAGGTCAAATTAAGAATAGTGAAGAGGAGGAAATAAATAAATAAATATATATATATATATATATATATATACACACAAACCCACACATGAATTGCTCTATATATTATTTAATTAACCATTATCCTCTCTTGTTTCTTCAACTTCCTATGTGGGTAACCTCTTTTGCTTTCATGGAAGCATGAAGCTTGATGAGATTTTTGCATTTTCAATTGATTGAGAGACACAAGAAACAACTTTACTAATGCTTTGTTTCTTCCGAGAGATTCTGCAAAAGGGTCTTTGTCCAAATTTTCCTTGTGCAGTGTATGTGTCATCATCATTTGACCCATTCAATATTAAAGTCTTTGTTGAAAATTCAAGTCTTCAAATTTGTTGCCACCAATAGCACGAACAGAAAGGTTTTGAAGGAACCCAAGACGACACGTAACTATAAGTAGCCAATCATATTGTGCAAAATCAGCTACCCAGATATTTCTAATAACTGCTAAAGAAAATCCAATTGAATCTTCGACTCTGCTTCCTTGGAATTTGGCAGCAGCCTTATAATGTGTATATATATAAAGAAAAGATCAAGAACTAATGCTTCAAGAACAAAAACACAATCACTAGAGCTTGTTTAAGAACTCAAAATCTTGACAACTAGCTTTATACATCATCAATGGCTTTATTATCTACCTTCTTTGGTTGCTTTTCTGATACAAGCAGGGTTGCATGCGAGGGACACAACAACAACAATAACAACAACAACAACAAAGAGAACAAATCAAGCAAAACCGAAGTCGGTACCGGAAGCAAATTAAACAAGAACAAATCTAAGAAAAGCCCTCCAATTCATGTCACTTACTTCCCCATTGGAAGTAGACTTTCTCCTTTATGAGAAGCTATATAAGCACGGCCGGTGATAAGCTCTTGCAAATAGGGTCCTAAATAAAATTATTAATTAATAATATTATCCGAAATGATTTGGGTCCTAGGTCATAGCCGAAGTTGCTTATCATTCAGAGCCGGCTTTCTTTACAAACATATTCTTTACCAAATCCATGCTTCTTCTTTTTTTTTTTTGCAAGGGCACTTGCATAGGCAGGCTTGTAGCTCATATTCTTTTATTTTACATTCCATTATCTCTTGATTATACTGTTTAATTCATTCTTCTACACCAGGAAGAATTGGAATAAGTTGATTGGTTTCATTTTTTTTTTTTTTTTTTTTTTATGTATAAAATGTTCAGTGTACTACTGTTATATTTTTTAATAAGATTGGCTTTGTTGGTTAGTTTGGGAATTCAGATTGTAACTATTTGCATGGACCAGGACAATATTTAAAAGTTAATTAATTACTAATTAAAAGATTAGTTACTCAGCAAATGATGAGAAACTGTTGAATATGGGTGGCAATTTAGGTGAGAATTCGTTTATTTGTTCGATTTGATTCACTTTAAAGTGAATATGGGTTTAAAAAATTGATTTGTTTAATAAATTGGTCAATTTATTTCTTTAATAAATTAATCGAATCCGAATTTGAGCTCTTGTTTGTTTATTCACTTAGAATTCGTTTATTAAACGAATCAAATTCATTTAATATCCGTTTAATTATGTTACAAATTTACCGTTAAATTTTTAGAACAATAATATTAATCAATAAGGTTATTTTTAATAATTAATTATTAGTAAAGCAAATCCTCAAAAATAACTATATAAATAATCTTAACCTAATTTAAATAAATCGAGAATTCAATTTATTTAATTATGTTTAAACGAATCTAAATGAATTTAAACGAATATAAAATTCAATTCGGTTCATTACTTTTGTTTAAACGAATAAACAAATCGAATACGAATATCTGTTTATTTAATGAATCTGAATCCTAATATTAAGATTTATTTAATAAACGAATCGAATTCGAATTTGACATATTTAAATTCAATTCATTTAGTATTCAATTGATTCAATTTGTGAGCTTTGCTGCTGAAGGAATAATGTCCACATATCTTTGGATGATTCTAGCTTGCTTTTCTTGAAAAGCACCTCTTACCAAATCAAGGGCCCTTGGAAAATAATTATGAAGAAGAATAAAACGCTCATTCTATTCAAATCATTAATAATAACTTGAGCAAATCTAATAGCAAGGATTAATGAGAAACATAAACACTGGGGTTAGGTGAATCAGTTTTTCTTTTACGAAGGGTCTGTTACAGCGTTTGAGACATTTATAAAAAAATATGGTTAATGAAAATTTTTTTTTAAGTCATTTTTTGGAAGAGGTGGGCATTTTCAGGTTCGGGTCGGGTTCGGAAATCCCCGATCAAGAATTGTAAAATTTGGGTAATGAGATTTTATTTCCAATAGCACCCAAACCATTATCCGACTCTCAACCTGTTCCGAACAGTTCAAGACAGGTCAAGAGTCGAGTACCCGTTCGAGAAGTAAGAACTTCAATAGATACTCAATTCTCGAATGGGTACCCATTCAAAATTATTAATTTTTGCAAGGAATGGGTACCCAATTCCTGATGTAATATCCCGAGTTTTTCGGAACAGTGTTGGAAGGTTTCCGAATTAAAGTTAAGAATTTGGAACGAGATATTATTCAAAAATAAGAGTTTATGTGTTGGAAAATAGGTTGGAATATTTTAAAGTAAAGTTTCGTTGCGTTGGAAAACGCGTGGTTTCAAGAACCAGTTACGCGATTTCTATTTATATTGTTATACGCGTAAAAGTTTCTTATTTCAGCTATAAAAATAGTAAACGAACTCCGATATTCTTAGAATTTCGATCGGAGTTACTGTTCACTCGTGGGTCACTATTCACTTAAGATTTCTCTCTCGTTTCGTATGCAACCGTGCACGGAATGAAAAATTCATCATAGCCAACTTGTAGTACTCTTCGAGAGATTTGATTTGACGGGTGGCTTGGGTCGTGAAACGAAGCGATAAGCCGGGATTGGGAAACCCATTACCCGTCATTTCCTCATCTCTCTCGCTGTTTTCCGGCGTCTCTACCTCACCGCCGGCCAACATCAGATGCGCGGTGGCCGGAAGCTCCCCTTACGCCGACGCGCCGGCCGGCTGTGGCCTACTATCCGCTGGCGCAACTCGATTCCTTTCTAAACGTGTTTGGGGACGAGGATGTCAAGAGATGAGATTTAGTGAAGTTTACCATTTTCGCAATAATAAGAAACTATGCGGTATTTATAGTTTCTGACCCCTGCACAATTGTTGTTAGGTCCATGCCATGAGGCTTTCTCGAAAATTCATATTTTTGAAGCCTTTTTGTTATAAATTTTGAAAAGTGTTCAACATGAAAGTTATTCGTCTTGGAAAAATGAGTTCGATTTTTCAAGAATATCAGAGTTCATTTACTATTTTTATAGATGAAAAAAGAAATTTTTACGCGTATAACAATATATATATATATATATATATATATATATAATTGACATGTTAGGGTAAAAATGGGATAGTTAAAAGGTGATTTTGGGTACGGAGTACGAGATGACGTATGGTTAAGATAATCAACCACTACATGTATGAATTTTTGTAATGCTACATATGAAGTGAAATGTTTAATGACGTTGATGTCTATTGATGTATGTAAGTGTATGAACATGTAATAGTATGTATATGTATATGTAAATGAACAAGTATATGTATAAACATTGGTACACGTATTTGAATATGTATGCGATGATAAGTTATGGACAATTTGAGTATATAAGATCGATAGATGAAATAAGTTATGATTTCTGAGTTTGTATTAGCATATGAATATGTAGGTTTGTTATTGACTCATACATGTGATTTATCTGTAGAGAGGTTGGATTGATTAAGTGAGATAAGGAATGAGTATAAGTTAAGTTCTCTCCGAATGGATATGTTTATTTGGTAAAAATACCGTATCAAATGTTTCTAGATAGAAATTCTGAAAATGAATATGTTTGATCGATAAATGAAAAGATATGAGGTCTGTGAAAGATATGACATTTGAATTCGTATTAAGATGTATATTCGTATGTTTGAAACATATATATGTATATGAGCATTTGAATAATATTTGGATTGTTTGTCATGTACGTGCATGTGTATGAAGAATCATATGATGAGTTTGTGTTACGAGATGTGTGTACATGTGTGTATGTTTTATTGGTTGATGCTTTTGTGGTGTAGCAGCCGAGCTGGTTATGAAATCTATTCGGACGACATTCATCTCATACATATTCTAAAATAGGTAATGAGTCTCGTGCGAGCATTGTATGCATAAGCCAGCTCATATGTATGTGTTGTATTGGTTGTGTGTTTCCGGATGCCTTGACTGTTGTGTATGTTAGGATTGGTACTCAGAGCGTCAATTTCGTTTGTATTTCCCTGTAAATATCTATGTAAATATTTTATTATGAATAAAATAAGCAGTTTCTATAATATAATATCTATTTATATATGGTAAAGACGTAATTGACCTTAGAATGATTAATTATGATATAGTTGCAAAAGCGTCGCAACTGACATTGAGTTGTATCATAACAATATCATTTCTTTAACAGTTCCTGGTCAAAGTTTACATTACTTGGTCAGTAAGTAAACCTGCTGAGACCGGTACATGTCATATATTGGAATCTTGGATTTCAATGGTAGATTCTCAATGAACAATGAGTCTCAGAGACTCGTATAAACATATAGGTATTTATATCGGATAAACACTGAACAAATCACCGAAGATTCTTAATGGATGGTACTCCAACATCAATAAGAATCTTCTCGGGTTGAGTAGCATAGTCATTCTTTGACTTGAGATACCACTGTGGATATATGAGATATCCTCCACACTTTGATGGTAGTCACGTCACCGACCTATTTAGGTCATACCTCTGCCTGTTCGTTGGGTGTGAACTGATCCTCAGGATATCATGTGTGTGTCAAGATAAAATATGTCAGCTCTGTGTGC
This sequence comes from Zanthoxylum bungeanum, assembly GCA_019454045.1. Classification (NCBI taxonomy): domain Eukaryota; kingdom Viridiplantae; phylum Streptophyta; class Magnoliopsida; order Sapindales; family Rutaceae; genus Zanthoxylum; species Zanthoxylum bungeanum. Next base: position 99,671 of record SKCR01027721.1, read on the forward strand.
AGAGCATATGTATTCAATATGAGATTAGCAATTTGTTAAATACATGGGCCCGTGGTACACTGTAGAAATGAGTTCTAAGTGTTATTAAGAGATTGCTAATAGAAACGTCGACGGAATTATACCTATAGAGATTTGACGTTCTTTTCTATATCTTTAAGATAAATCCGAATACCTGTGACAGATGGATTATACGTATGTAATGACCTCGACCTGTATGGTTCAGTGAGTTTATATGTGATTGTCATAATTTACGGGTGGGTAGATTATGAACACGAAATTTGATTTCGTGACGGATATGTCTGAACCTATAGAGTCTCAATAATGAAATATACTCGTAAAGCATTATGGTAACTTTTATGAATAATATTGATTATTTATAAATCGTTTAACGGTTAAACGAAAACATACATGCATAGGGGGTCTTTCAGTCATTTCCTAATTAATGTGTATTTGTATTTAATATATGATATTATTAAATACACATTAATTAATTGTCAAATTATGATATTTGACATATATCTTTAATATATTTGGATTATTTAAAGTAAATATAATACATATATTTAGATATTTATATTTAATTAATTATTTAATTGTTAAATAATTAAAGTAATTAAAATATGAAATATCTAAGTTGATATTATGGTAAGGAAATGATTAAGTGTAAGGAAATGATTAAGTGTAAAATGTTGACTTTTTACATTTGAGATAAATATTATCAAATTGATTTTTGATTTTTTAAATTGTTAAAAATCAAAATATCTTTTTTCTTTTTTCCTAGTGAATTTCGGCCAACGCCCTAAGTATATAAGGTTTCATTTTTCATTTGCTTCACACTTTAGGTTAAGCCTCCAAAAAGAAAGTTGAGAAAAAAAAAAGTGAAGCTTTAAGAAGAAAAGTGAAGAAAACTTCATGATTTGTAAGTTTTTTCTACTTTCCTCCAAATAGAAAAATATTTTTATGATTCTTAGTTACAACATATGATGCTTGGAAGTTTTTTCTACTCTCTTAGTTTTGAAAAGTTAATCTATATATTCCTCGTTAGAAATATACTAACAACTTTTCAACTAGGGATTCATTATTTTAATAAAATAAAGATCATATTGAAAGATAGTGACATAATTAAAATATCGATTCAGTTGAGTAAAATTTGATTTTCCCAAAAAATGTAGATATTATTCATTTTAATGAAGGCAAATCAAAATTATTTGATTAACAATTCATTTTATATCGAAACAAACGAACCTAAAGGAATTGTATTTTAGTTTCTTCTTAGTTTTATTAAAATATTAGATCCCTTGTTGAAAAGTTAATCTATATATTCCTGGTTAGAAATGCACTAACAACTTTTCAACTAGGGATTAATTATTTTAATAAAATAAAGATCGTACCGAAAGATAATAGCGTAATTAAAATATTGATTAAGTTGAGTAAAAATTGATTTTCACAAAAAATGATAAATATTTTTCATTTTAGTGGAGACAAATCAAAATTATTTAATTAACAAATTATATTTTTCATTAATTTATAAAACATATATCAATAAATTTTCGGATTGAGTGGGATCCACTGATCTCCAAGTGGCTCCGCCACTGCTAAAAGACAAGAAAAATAGACATTCCAATATAATGTATTTTGTCATATAATATATTAGAGTTCGTATTTTTCTATCTTTTAATTTGATATTTGTTTCATTAATATATTATACACACACCTACCACAAGCACAAAGTGTGATAAAGTCAGTTAAGGTCATGAGTTCAGCTACTTTTATTTTTGGATAAAAGTGGTAGATATTAAAATACCGATTCAGTTGAGTAAAATTTGATTTTCCCAAAAAATGGTAGATATTATTCATTTTAATGGAGGCAAATCAAAATTATTTCATTAACAATTCATTTTATATCGAAACAAACGAACCCTAAAGGAATTGTATTTTAGTTTCTTCTTAGTTTTATTAAAATATTAGATCCCTTGTTGAAAAGTTAATCTATATATTCCTGGTTAGAAATGCACTAACAACTTTTCAACTAGGGATTCATTATTTTAATAAAATAAAGATCGTACCGAAAGATAATAGCGTAATTAAAATATTGATTAAGTTGAGTAAAAATTGATTTTCACAAAAAATGATAAATATTTTTCATTTTAGTGGAGACAAATCAAAATTATTTAATTAACAAATTATATTTTTCATTAATTTATAAAACATATATCAATAAATTTTCGGATTTAGTGGGATCCACTGATCTCCAAGTGGCTCCGCCACTGCTAAAAGACAAGAAAAATAGACATTCCAATATAATGTATTTTATCATATAATATATTAGAGTTCGTATTTTTCTATCTTTTAATTTGATATTTGTTTCATTAATATATTATACACACACCTACCACAAACACAAAGTGTGATAAAGTCAGTTAAGGTCATGAGTTCAACTACTTTTATTTTTGGATATACATTAGTTGTTCCAAAAATGGACCACCCATTTGAGATGAAAATGACTAAAAACTCCTTTTGCTTTGAAAATAGTTTTGAAGGAAATGGAAACGTAGTAAACTCGCCAATAAAATCAACAGCTTAGTTTGTTTGAGATTTGCCAAGATTGGATACCATCATTGTTGTCGCCATCCAATTTCAAGTACTTCTTTTCTCTGTTACTTCAACAAAATTTTGCTTTTTAGTTGGTTTTGATGCTTTCTAAGGGACCAAATAATAATAAATAACTAATTTAGTTAGTTAATAAAAGAATATTAAATTTAAAAGAAAAATTTGTCTTTAAAAAAAAATTTAAAAATTGCAGTGCTAAAACTGAAAAATTATAAATTATATACCAACTAGGACACCCTTTGATCTTAGGTGCCCTCCAACAACTTTTAACCCATATTTCTTACTTCGAAAGCATCAAAACTCCTAGTTCCTTATATGCGTTATTTATTTACGAGATAGTCTTATGAACGTATCAATATGCATTGCATAACAAATCCCGAATCTGGAATATATTTTGGGATTCTATAAACTGATTACCAACCCCAATTTCTAATGCACAAAATGAAAGCATTCCGATAGTTCCGAGATGAATAGACAAGAAGCTCTTTGAATGTACACTTCATTCGTATTTGCAATTTTATCGGGTAGCGTAGCAGAAGACGAAAAATCGGATTTTTCAAATTTCAAAAATTTTCTTTAGACTATTAAAATAAACTATTTATTTTAATATCGAATCCAAAATCAAATTTGAAAATGTCCAAATTACCCCCATTATCGAAATTACCAATAAAACAAACTTTTTACATTTTGCTCATTTTAGTCCAAAAGTGTCAATTACACATTTAAGTGTTTCCAAAACACTACCAAAATGATTAATGTACTTCTTATATACTTAATTACATCAATAGAATGAAAGCCCCAATTTAGCATTAGGCATAAACTCTAGAAATTCCAGTTAATTAAATTAATCAAATTTCACCAAATTAGCTTTCAATCTAGCATTAGAATAATCTATCCAACATTCATAAAGTCTCACCACATCCAAAAATACTCAAGAATAATTCTAGGATTTCATAAAGTAGCATACAAACTTTAGAATGGCAACCTAAATTTCCTAGAGAAAAATTGAATTCTAATAACTATTATTAAGCTCAAAGTTTCATCACACTTGCATATATAATTCCCAACAAGTATCCAACAAGCAAAAACCAAATTCAAGGAAGAAAAAAATCAAAGATACATTTTGTGTAATTTAATTAAGCAAGGGAAACAATTTCCTCAACAAAGATTAAGAAACTTACCTTAACTTTCTCAAATCTTTGAGCTTTAGGTTTAATCTTTGATTCCACCAAATTTTCTCTCTCTTAGGGTTTTCTTTCTTTTTGTTCTTGTTGTTGTATTAAAGAAGAAATGGAACAATTCCCTTTTCATATACCTTGGCCGAAAATGGCCATACAAGGGAGAGAGGAAAAATAATTTTTTAATCAAAATAATTTCAACAAAAAATATCTAATCTCACTCACTCAAAATAAAAAGGACACATGTCACCATTAGATATATAGCACATGTCATTTTCTAAAAAGACATACACTTATATATTTAAAATATATTTATTCAAGGAATTAATTAATTAATATTTTAATCAATTAATTCATTTAATTAAATATATAATGTATTTCTACATTTACACTAAATGATAAAATACATACATGGTTAACATATATTTCATAATTCATTTGGTAATTAATTAATGTATATCTAATCAAATTATGTATCTAATACATATACATATTAATTTAGGAAATTATCGAATTTTGCCGCATGTGTAATTTTCGTTTAACCGTTAAACGATTTCCGAATAATCAATATTATTGGTTTTAAGTCGCCCTAGTGCTCTACGAGTATTTTTGATTATGTGAGACTCTATAAGTTCAGGTATATCCGTCAAGGAATCCAATCCCGTGTCCATGATTTACCCACTCATAAATTATGATGACCACAGATATTCTCGCTGAACCATACTAGTTGAGAACTTTGCATACATATAATCATTCTATCATAGGGATTTAGATAAATACCAGAGATATAGATATAATCGTCAAATCTCATAAGATATAATTCTATCGACATATAGATTTGTGATTTCTCAATAACACTCAGAACTCATTTCCGAGTGTACCATGGCCATGGATTTGATAAATCACAATCTCATGAAGTGGAGACATAAATCATGTACACAAGACTAATGGATCATGTCTGGACACATCACCAGATATCATGAGCATCAGTCCACACCCAATGAACAAGCGGAGGTCTAACCTAAAAAGGTCAAGACGTGACTGCCATCAAAGTGTGGAGGATAACTCATATATCCACCGTGGTATCTCAAGTCAAATGACCAATATGCTACTCAACTCGAGAAGATTCATATTGACGCAAGCGTACCATCTATTAGGAATCTTTCGTGAGTCGTTCAGTGCCCATCCGCTATGAACACCTACATGTCTATACGAGTCTCTCTAGACTCAGCTCACTTGAGATAAACCACTGGAATCCAATATTCCAAATATACACACATACCGATCTCCCGGGTTTACTTACGAACCAAGAATGTAAACATTGACCAGGAATAGTTTAAGAATGATATTGTTATAACATTTCTCAATGTCAATTGCGATGTTTTTTCAATTACATTATAACTTAATCATTAATAGGTCTAGTACGTCTTTACCATTTAAAAGATAATATATTGACGAAACTGTATATTTTATTCATAACAAAATATTATTCATACACGTATTTACAGGAAAATACATGAGAAATCGGCAAGCTGAGTACCAACTCCAATAATTTCTCCCACTTACTCTAGTGTCATAACCGATAGTATCTCATACCCATCGTCTCTGCATGTTTATCAAATAACTTAGGAGGAATAGCCTTAGTTAGCAGATCTGCTATGTTGTCTTTACTCTGTATCTTGCATACGACAACGTCTCCATGCGACACTATCTCTCGAATTATATGGTACTTTCGTTCCACGCGCTTTGACTTTTGATGTGCCCTGTGTTTCTTTGTTTGCGCAACAGCTCCGGTATTATCACAGTGTAAAAGAATCAGATTCTCAATGCTTGGGACAACTCCCAATTATGTGATAAAATTTCTAATCCAGACAGCTTCTTTTGCAGCCTCAGATGCCGCAATATATTCTGCCTCTGTGGTGGAATCAGTTGTCGATCCCTGTTTGGAACTTTTCCAACTGACTGCAGCACCGTTAAGGGTAAATACGAATCTCGATGTAGACTTTCTAACATCCGGATCCGATTTGAAAGCTGAATCCGTATACCCATTAACTTGCAGTTCTCATTCTCCATAAATCAAAAACTTATCTTTAGTACCCTTAAGATACTTCAGGATATATTTAACGGCCATCCAATGGTCTTTACCCAGATTTGATTGATATCTACTGGTTACACTAACCGAGTGACTAATATTAGGTCGCATACGTAACATGGCATACATAATGATACCCAAACATGAAGCATAAGGTAGATTAGACATTCTAATCTTCTTATCATCAGTTTGCGGACACATTTTCTTCGAAAGATGTATACCATGTTGGAAAGGTATGTTAACTATCTTACGGTTTCTGAAATCATACATTTCTAAGTTCTTATCTATGTACATAGACTGAGATAATCCAATAAGCTTTTTCTCTCTATCTCTATAGAGTTTTATGCCCAAGACATAAGAACTTTCACCCAGGTCTTTTATAGATAAGTTTTTTACAGAGATAAGCTTTTACTCTCTGCATCATCCCAATATCATTCCCAATGATCATGATGTCATCCACATAGAGTACCAAAAACACCACCATACTCCCACTGACCTTTTTATACACACATGATTCTTCTGTATTCTTGAGGAAACCAAACAATCTAATAACCTCATAGAATCGAAGATTCCAACTCTGTGAAGTTTGTTTAAGTCCATAAATAGACTTCTTAAGCTTACAAACCATATCTAAGTCTTGGCTGGACGCAAACCCCTCGTCTGTTTCATATAGATTTCTTCATCAAGAAATCCACTCAAGAATTTCGTCTTGACATCCATTTGCTAAATCTCGTAGTCATAGTAAGCAGCTATAGCCAATAAAATCCTAATAGACTTAAACATCGCCACTGGTGAAAAAATTCATCATAGTTGACACCTGGTCACTGTGTGTAACCCTTTGTAACCAGCCGAGCCTTGAAAATTTCAACACTTCCATCAGACCCTCTCTTCCTTTTGTAAACCCATTTACAACCGACAAGAACGATTCCTTCAGAAATAGGAACCAAGTCCTAGACTTGATTTTGATGCATAAAGTCTAACTTTGATTTTATAGCTTCCTGCCATTTCACGGAATTGATGTCCAACATCGCTTCTTTGTAAGTCCTCGGGTCAGTCTCTTCTGCAAATAGCATATCCAGACCTCTGTCATGTATCAAAGACAAGCGCTCAGGAGGTCTTATGACCCTACTCGACCTATGAAGTGTGTGCGTCAAAGATCCATCACCTTCTTAAACCTCATGTTCCTCACGTGGTTCGTCAGTTATAGGCTTAACTTCATCAAGTTCAACTTGTCTATGATCTCCCCCTTCAGCCAAAAATTCTATTTCTAGAAATCTTGCGAAGCGAGCTATGAAAACGTTTCGACACTCGGAGTCACAGAATAAATATCCTTTCGTATTGGAAGGATACCCAACAAACCTAAAATTTTGCCATCGAGTCAAAAGCTTATCCTACTGCGGCCACTCTGACGTACACATGACAGCCCCAAACCCTAATATAATTAGGGTTTGATTTCCTACCAGTCCATAACTGATATGGAGTCGTAAGAAAAGCTTTGGAAGGAACTCTGTTCAAAAGATGAACTGCAGTAAGGAGCGCATAGCTCCACAGGTAATAAGGTAGATCTGTATAACTCAACATAGAGCGAACCATATCCAATAAAGTTCGATTTCTCTTTCAGACACTCCATTGTACTGTGGAATACCTGGAGGAGTATATTGAGTGAGAATCTCATTCTCTTTTAAATAATCAGTGAACTCACCGCTCATATATTCACCACCTCGATTCGATCGTAGGCACTTGATGGATTTTCCAGTTTGCTTTTCCACTTCATTTCGAAAATCTTTGAACATTTCAAAAGTTTCTGATTTATGTTTCATCAAATAAACATAATCATACCGTGATAAATCATCGGTAAAGGTAACGAATTATGAATAGCCACTATAAACAATAAAGGTAACGAATTATGAATAGCCACTCATATATTCACCCCCTCGATTCGATCGTAGGCACTTGATGGATTTTCCAGTTTGCTTTTCCACTTCATTTCGAAAATCTTTGAACATTTCAAAAGTTTCTGATTTATGTTTCATCAAATAAACATAATCATACCGCGATAAATCATCGGTAAAGGTAACGAATTATGAATAGCCACTATAAACAGTAAGACTCATGAGACCACATACATCAAAATGTACTAGTTCCAATAAGTCTGAGGCTCGATGTCATACACCAGTAAATGAGGCTTTTTTTTTCCATTCTACCCTGAATGCAAGATTCACAAGCCGGGTAAGGCTCAATAGTGAGATTCTCAATCAAACCATTCCTAACCAACTGGATAAGGCGTGGTACGCCAATATGACATAACCTCATGTGCCATAGTTTAATATCATTAACATTAGATCTACTTCATTTATTAGTCCCAACATTCATAATAGCACTAGATGGATGCAAAATGTAATGACCATTCTCATTTGGACATTCAATGATAGGAATATTATATTTATCATATAAATACAAAGAACAATTCTTAATATTTACACAAAACCCTTTTGTATCTAATACAAAAAGTGATATAATATTTGCCACACATATTGACACAAAATAACAGTCATTTAACAAAATACTCCCACTGGACAAGGGAATCTCATATACCCCAACTGCAACTGCATCCAAAGAGTCTCCACTCCCAAAATGCAACTGCATCGATCCAGATTTTAGCTTCCTACTTTCCTTCAATCCCTGCAATGAATTGTAGATGTAAAAAGGATAAGCAGAGTCTAAAATCCAACTGGAAGAATTAGCTTCACAAGCTAAAGAGATATCAATAACAGGAAAAATAAATATACCTGAAGTAGAAGCTCTGTCTCTCTTTAACTGCGCAAGATATTCAGGACAATTACGCTTCCAGTGTCCAACCTTGCTACAGTGGTGACATGTGTCTTCGGTAGCTCTCTTGGGTTTCAGTTTTGCTATCTTACCTTGAGGAGCGATATTTTTGCCTTTCTTCTTCTTTCTTTTGCCCTTCTTTTGAGAAGAGGCCGAAAGAGAAGTAGGTTTCTGAAGGCTAGTCGACACTCATTCTTAAAATCTTCCTCAACAGTGAGCAACATCCTATGCAACTCACTGTAAGAACAATGAATCCATGTTTATTAAAATTTAGCACAAACTGGCGAAATGAGCTCGAGAGCGAGCCTAGTATCAAACTACACCCAAGTGTATCATTGAGTCGAAAGTCGTATTACCTCAATTAATCAATCAAATCAATCATATGAAGTACATACAAGCTGACTGGGTGACCCTCATCCAGTCTTTAGTGAAACAGTTCCACCGCCACTCTATGAACCATGATTTGCTCTTGATTCATGAAAATCTCCCTAAGCCGAGTGATTATGCTACACGTATCAGGTATATCAATATATTGCCTCTTCAACTCTTGAGTCAATGATCCGAGGATGTATGATCTAATCTTTAGGTCATCATCCTTCCATTTCTAGAAGGTTTCGTGCTCCTCAAGTGTTGACTCGAGTGGTATAGCTAAAGATATCGGTCCATCCAAGACATACCATAACCTCTCGGATTTGAGGACAATCCTCAAATCCATTTCCCAGTCAATAAAATTTTCGGGCCCTTTTAGGTTATTCGTATAAAGCATATGAACTAAAGGATTGGAAGACAAAGAGCTTGCTATCATAAATCTATCATATAGATAGCGAAAGAAATATTAGCAGATAATACAATTTCAATCAATATCAAATAAAACATCAAATAAATCATGAATTTTTAATTTAAAAGATGCCCACCCACTGAAACATGCAATATTGTAATCCCTAAACAGAAAGTAATAAAGTAATCAAATTAAATTCTACAGCAAGGAGTAGGTCCCATAAATATATTTCGGCTCACTACTTTGGCACGTTCTTGCCTACGTATATTCATTAGATAGACAACCATTGTCAATCACAAATAGTGACTCATAATTTTCGGTCCTGATCATTTCTCGTTGTGACAGCTTTGGCACGTTCACAAGGAGGCGTTTTCAAGGCTTAACTTGTCAATGATAAACTTAAAATACTCATGTAGTCCTAACAGCTTTGGCACGTTCAGGATTTCCATTTTCAATTAAATTTATCTATATCTAAATATAATCGGTATAAATAAATTCTTATCGACTACATTCTCACAGCTTTGACACGTTCTTGAATATAGCCATAGAAATTTATTTATATCCGTATTGACAAGGCGGACCAAGGAAAAAGCATACACAAATACAAATTACTTTAAAGCCTTATTAAAGGGGAATTTTCCGCTAAACTGTCTTACAGATTAGTTAGATCCAATCTTAGAATACATGCATCTACGGAAATAAGTTTAAGATTACATAACAAATATCAAACTAGAATCATTTCATGGATTAAGAATCATACTCACTATAATACCATTTGTTAGCGTATTTGCGGTTTTGTCGGCAGAAGGTGAAAAATCAATTTTTTCAAATTGCAAAAATTTTCTTTAGACTATTAAAATAAATTATTTATTTTAATATTGAATCCCAAATCAAATTTGGAAATGTCCAAATTACCTCCATTACCGAAATTACCAAGAATACAAACTTTTTACATTTTGTTCATTTTAGTCCAAAAGTGTCAATTACACATTTAAATGTTTTCAAAACACTACCAAAATTATTCGTATTCTTCTTATATACTTAATTACATCCATAGAATGAAAAACCTCAATTTAGAATTAGGCATAAACACCCTAGAAATTTCAATTAATCAAATTAACCAAATTTCACCAAATTAGCTTTCAATCTAGCATTAGAATAATCTATCCAATATTCTTAAAGTCTCACCACATTAAAAAATACTCAATAACAATTCTAGGATTCAATAAAGTGGCATAGAAATTCTAGAATGGCAACCTAAATTTCCTAGAGAAAAATTGAACTCTAATAACCATTATTAAGCTCAAAGTTTCATCACACATACATATATACTTCCCAACAAGCATCCAACAAGCAAAAACCAAATTCAAGAGAAAAAAATCAAAGAGACATCTTTTGTAATTTAATTAAGCAAGGGAAACAATTTCCTCAACAAAGATTAAGAAATTTACCTTAACTTTCCCAAATCTTTGAGCTTTAGGTGTAATCTTTGATTGCACCAAGTTTTCTCTCTCGTAGGGTTTTCTTTCTTTTTGTTCTTGTTGTTGTATTGAAGAAGAAAGGGAACCATTCTTTTTCATATACCTTGGTCGAAAATGGCCATACAAAGGAGAGAGAAAAAAATAATTTTTTAATCAAAACAATTTCAAAAATATCTAATCCCACTCACTCAAAATAAAAGGCCACATATCACCATTAGATATATAACACATGTCATTTTCTAAAAAGACATACACTTATATATTTAAAATATATTTATTCAAAGAATTAATTAATTAATTAATATTTTAATCAATTAATTCATTTAATAATGTATTTCTACATTTACACTAAATGATAAAATACATACATGGTTAATATATGTTTCATAATTTATTTGGTAATTAATTAATGCATATCTAATCAAATTATGTATCTAATACATATACATACTAATTTAGGAAATTACCGAATGTCCCTGTATGTGTAAATTTCGTTTAACCGTTAAACGATTTCCGAATAATCAATATTATTCGTTTTAAGTCACCCTAATGCTCTACGAGTATTTTTGATTTTGTGAGACTCTATAAGTTCAGGTATATCCGTCACGGAATCCAATCATGTATCCATAATTTACCCACTCATAAATTATGACGACCATGAATATTCTTGATGAACCATACAAGTTGAGATCTTTGCATACATATAATCCTTACATTATTGGGATCCGGATAAATCCAGAGATATAGATATAATCGTCAAATCTCATAAGGTATAATCATGACGACGTATATATTCACGATTTCTCAATAACACTCAGAACTCATTTCCGAGTGTACCTGTATTATCCCCGATCATGGAGATGCTACTGGCATGGGATAGGCTATCTTATCCCCCTAAGTCTCTGACTTACTGACTATATACATCACAATTAATTCATCTCAATTATAGCTCAAACATGAGACCTTTGCCCAAACTTATTTTTGACATATAAGCACTATTTGACTCATGTCATGTACTTAACACTTCTTTACAATACAACCCTGACAATAAAACTTAAACATATTACTTATAAAATCTTTACTATACAACATGAAAAATGCATGACTTTACTTGACTCTGACTGAACTGTAGTCAATCTGGTGGACTCAGACCCTCTAGTGACTGCCATTAGTTTCCATCCTCTCAAGCGCATCATTCAGGTATCCTGCCAAAAAAAGAAACTGGGAGTGGGGGGTTAGACCGTTTGAACGATCTAAGTGAGTGGACAATTTAAAATAAAATCTGAAATACTATAATGAAAATGTTTAATTCTAACACCAAGGTTCTTTTAGAAAATTTAAATTTTATGAAAACCCTTATGCTTGTCTGAAAACTCTGAACTATTTTCAGAAAATCTTGTCTGGAATTTCTTTTATAAAATTTAACTTTTCTGAAATCTTCTTTTGAAAGTCTGGTTCTGTAAACTTATATCTAAAATATCTATTTTGAAAACTGTTTCTAAAATGTCTGTTTTCTGAAAACTGTTTCTAATATCTGATCTCTGAAAACCTGATATCTGAAAACTAATCTGTCTCTGAAAAATTTGACGTATGGGGGCGTTACGTATCGCCGTCCCCCAATATACCTAACTAGAGTCAGGAATGCAAATACATGACTTTGGGGCGTTATGTATCACTGTCCCCGAAACCATGCCACTCTTGTCTCTGAAACTAGTGGTATTGGGGCGTTACGTATCATCGTCCCCCAAGCCACTGAACTAGAACTGGGGGTGCAAATCTATGCTACCCTTAAAGCTCTGAAACTAGGATCTATGGGCATCTGACATCCATAGTCTTGAACTAGGATCTGGGGGCATTACGTATCTCCGTCCCCCAGTCTTCTACATGTGCACATGTCATTCGTCAATTCCATGTCTGTATCTAGTTACATACTGAGGTGAGTTTTTCCCCCATGCCTCGAAAATTATAAAAAGTCTTGCTATAGATTTCAAAAGTGTATAAAACATTACGTCTAACATGAATCTGAAATCAAATATGGCTAACGCCCTATGTGCTTAAAAAAGTAAGTTCACTTTGTCAATGAACTTGAGATTCTTGCCGATAATCTATAATCGGTAAACTTGGTTAAAAAATAAGTCGTGGATATGTTTCGAGATTACACTAAGTTTTGCATTCAAACACTTACTATCAACTCAAAGCATCTCATACTTATATCATGAAGTACTATATGAGTACAATCCAATACGAGTCTCTTATAGTGGCCCCTAACCCGCTAGGGTGGATCTGGAATGAACAAAAATCAATTTGGGGAAACGTTGGTCTTCGTCTTTTCCAGTACGCATCGCAACGCAGACCCATTGGGTGTCGCAATGCTCACTGTTTTTCCAGGTTTCTAATCTGCTTCTCATTACATAGTTTACTCAATGCATCACCAACACTTCAACATTCTTCCAAACTTCAAAACTCATATAATATCACCACCAAAACACAGATGCATGAGAATCAAGTTTGGAACTTGGTTCCGATTTGTTCTATGATACCGAGGGCAGAAGTTTAGGTTTGTTGGATATCCTTCAAATATGAAAGGATATTTATTCTATGATACCGAGTATCGAAATGTGTTCGTAGCTCGCTTCACAAAATTTCTAGAGATAGAATTTTTCTCTGAAGGTAGTGATCATATATAAGTTGAACTTTATAAAGTACAACCTGATACCAATGAACCAACGAATGAACCTGAAGTTCAAGAAGATGAAGAACCTTCAACACGCATACTCCGTAGGTCCTAAAGGGTATCTAGACCTCCTGATCGCTTGTATTTGATACAAGAAAAGAGTTTCATTATTCTCTTAGGTTAAAAAGACTGACTCTTTTACCTATAGAGAATCGATGTTGGATATCGACTCCGTGAAGTGGCAAGACGCCATGAAATCTGAGATAGACTTAATGCATGAGAATCAAGTTTGGAACTTGGTTCCGATTTCTGAAGAAATTGTTCCTATCGGTTGTAAATGGATTTATAAAAAAAACGCGCAGTGACCTGGTGTCGGCTACAATGAAACTTTTTCACCAGTAGCGATGCTAAAGTCTATAAGGATTTTGTTTTCTATTATCGCATACCATGATTACAAGATTTGGCAAATTGATGTCAAAACCACTTTTCTAAATGGATTTCTTGATGAAAATATCTATATGGAACAGTCGAAGGGTTTTGCATCCAGAGAGAACTCGGGTATGGTATGCAAGCTGAAGAAGTCCATTCATGGACTTAAATAGGCTTCACGAAGTTGGAATCTTCGATTCGACAAGATAATCAAATTGTCTGATTTTCTCAAGAATTCGGAAGAATCATGTGTTTATAAAAAGGCTAGTGGGAGTATAGTGGTATTTTTAATTTTCTATGTTGATGACATCCTTATCATTGAGAATGATATCGGGATGATGTAAGGCGTCAAAGCTTACCTCTGTAAGAATTTCTCCATGAAAAACCAGGGTGAAGCTTCTTATGTCTTAGACATAAAACTCTATAGAGATAGAGAAATGAAGCTTATTGGGTTTTCCCAATCAATGTATATAGAAAAGATCTTAGAACGGTATAATTTTGGTAACTGTAAGACAAGAAACATACCGTTCAGACATGACTTACATCTTTCAAAGAAGATGTGTCCACAAACAGAAGATGAGAAGATTAGAATGTCTAATCAGCCTTATGTTTCATGTTTGGGCAGCATCATGTATGCCATGTTATGTACAAGGCTTGATATCAGCTTCGCAGTTAGTGTGACCAGCAGATATCAATCCAATCCAGGAAATGACCATTGGATGGCCGTTAAACATATCCTCAAGTATCTTAAAGGTACTAAGGATAAATTTATTATATATAGAGGAAACGAACTGCAAGTTAATAGGTACATGGATTCCGATTTCCAATTGGATCCTGATGATAGAAAGTCTACATCAGAATTTGTGTTTACCCTTAACGAAAGTGCAGTTTGTTGGAAGAGTTCCAAATAGGGGTCAACAACTGATTCCACCACAAAGGCAGAATATATTGCAGCTTCTGAAGTTGCAAAGGAAGTTGTATAGGTTATGAACTTTATTCCATAATTAGGAGTAGTCCCAAATATCAAGAATTCGATTCCGTTATACTGTGATAATACTAGAGCCATTGCAAAAGTAAATCAACCAAGGGCACATAAGAAGTCGAAGCATATGGAACAAAAGTACCACATCATTCGAGAGATTGTGTCGTGATGGGACATTGTCGTGTGCAAGGTACCGAGTGAAGATAATATGGAAAACCTGCTTACCAAGGACATTCCTCTGAAGTTATTTGATAAACATATGGAGTCGATGAGTATTAGATACAATCGAAATTGGCACTAGAGCAAGTGGGAGAATTTTTTAGGGTTGGTGCTCAAAGCGCCAATTTTATTATGTATTTCCCTGTAAATTCTAATGTAATATTTTATTATGAATAAAATAAACAGTTTCTATTATACAACACCTCTTAAATATGGTAAAGATGTAACAGACCTTGGAATGATTAGTTATGATACTGTTGCAAAAGCGTCACAACTGACATTGAGTTGTATCATGACGTTGTCATTCTTAGACAGTTTCTCGTCAAGGTTTACACTACTTGGTCAGTAAAGTAAACCCATTGAGACTGGTACATGTCGTATATTGGAATCTTAGATTCCAATGGTTTCTCAATGAACCATGAGTCTTGGAGACTCGTATAGACATATATGTGTTTATAGCGGATAAACACTGAACGACTCAGCGAAGATTCTTAATGGATGGTACACCAACGTCAATCAGAATTTTCTCGGGTTGAGTGAGCATAGTGATTCTTTGACTTGAGATACCACTGTGGATATATGAGTTATCCTCCACACTTAGATGACAGTCACATCACCGATCTATTTAGATCAGACCTCCATCTATTTGTTGGGTGTGGACTGGTGCTCAGGATATCCTATGTGTATCAATAAAGGATCTGTCAGTTCTGTTTACAGAGCATAGGTATTCGATATGGAATTAGCAATCTGTTAAATCCATGTGCCCGTGGTACACTGTAGAAATCAGTTCTAAGTGTCATTAAGGGATTACTAATAGAAACGTCGACTTGATTATATCAATAGAGATTTGATGTTTATATTTATATTTTTAGAATAATCCAGATACATGTGACAGAGGGATTATACGTATACAATGACCTCGATCTGTATGGTTCAGAGAGTTTAACTGTGTTCGTCATAATTTATGGGTGGGTGAATCATGGACACGAAATTTGATTTCGTGACGGATATGCTTGAACCTAGATAGTATCACTAATGAAATATACTCGTAGAGAACTATGGCAACTTTTATGAATAATACTGATTATTTATAAGTCGTTTAACGATTAAACAAAAAATACATGCGAATGGACCTAATGGTCATTTCCTAATTAATGTGTATTTGTATTTAATATTTGATATTATTAAATACACATTAATTAATTGTCAAATTATGATATTTGACATATATCATTAATACATGTATTTGAGATATTTAATATAAATATAATACATATATTTAAGATATTTGTATTTAATTATTTAATTGTTTAATTATTAAATAATTAAATTAATTAAAATAATAAATATCTTTTCTTATGATTATGATTAGGAAATGACATGATTTCATTGGTTCACTTGTTAGGTTTACTATATGATAAAGGTTATCATTTGAAACAAGTAAACTAATAAAGCATTTTACCATTTAATGTTTTGAAATAAAAATTAAAATATCATGATATTTTTCTTCAAAGTTTTGGCCAAGTGAGAAGTTAAACAAAAAGGTTTTATTTTTCATTTGATTTTCATAACAACAAGTTACCAAAAATATAACAAAGAGAGTTGAGAGCAAAGTTGAAGAACAAGAAGAAAAAGCTTGAAAATACTTTGATTTTGTAAGTTTTTTCTTAAACTTTTCAACTAAGAAATTGTTTATATCATGCTTAGCTTAAACATGTGTTGCTAGGATGTTGTCTCTACTCTTTTAGTTTGTGATTTAATGGTTGTGAACTTGTTTGAAAGATGAAAGCATGTATGATAATACAGTAAGCTTGAAATGATTTCAAAAGCTCACTTTTGATTATTTGATAATCATGTTGCCATTCTAGAGTTGTTAAGCCACTCATTGATGACCTAGAATTATTCTTGAGTTATTTCATGGTGGTGAGACTTGTTTGGTGTAGTAAAGATTTGATTAAAGTGTTGGATTTAATTAATTTGGTGTAATTTATCAATTTGAAGAAATTATAAAATTAGGGTTCTTAACCCTTTCCAAATTTGAAGCTTTTCATATATGTGATGTAATATGATGTATATATGATGTTTATTAAATCTGGGATTGATTGGATATGATCTTGACTTGTTTTGAATAAAAATGGACCAAATTGTAAATCTTGGAAAATTTGGGGTTGTCCAGCAATTTCAAAAAATTTGGAATTTTTGTTGCAAATTGTATTTTGATGTGTTGGACATTTATAAATCATTTTGGGATTGATTTAGAATCACTTAAATATGTATTTGACAATTTAAGGACCAAAATGAATAAAATACAAAGTTATGGGGTCAATTCGGTAATTATAAGAAATTTGGTTTCTTGGGTTAAAATTTCAGATTTTAAGTAATGGGTAATTATATAAATAAGTTTATTTAATTGATCCAAGAAAAATTTTTGAAATCGGAAAATTCTGATTTTCCGCGTTCCGCTGCGTTAACCCGGTAATTCCCTAAAAACCCCAACAAACTTATCATATGCTAATACATAGAATTCCTTGCAACCTTCATCTAGCTTCAACTATCAAAGAGCTGAGCATAAATCTTCCTTAGAAGACATTATGAGCACGCTTATTGCTAAAACGTTAGAGAAGTTTGAGAAGAATGAGTCGAGGCTGAACAACATTGAGACACATATGGGCAATATATGGGCAACGATGAAGTCCTTAGAAGAGCAGATTGGGCAGATTGCTTCTTCCATGGCCAATCAACATAAATGGGTGTTTCCTAGTAATAGTGAAGTCAACTCCAAGTTATCTTTTTTAACGGCCACAACCCGCTGTAGGAGAGAAGCGGGGTTTACCGCTATGCCTATGATGCTCGGCAACCATGACACTGTTGGGCTCGCACTGTCTCGCAGCCCGTAGAGAGTACGGAGTAGCCCGCAATAGACTAAACCAGAGAATAAATGAGTCGCCACCTATCGTGAACTGGGAAAGGTTTAAGGCCGCACTCACCCCTCGTAAGGGAAGACCTCAAACAGTTGGGTTCGGAATGGTCTCTTACTTATGCCAGTATAATGGACAGGTTCACACAATGGTATAGCCAAGTCTTATGCAGTTCATGCAAAGTAATTCAAATAAACACAAATTTACACCCATAAATTTTATAATCACAATAACATAGTTCCATAGCATATTACATTGAGAAATGCGATAATGAAAATTATAATAAACAATCAAAAGCAAGAAAAGCATCGATAAATAAATAGCAAACAAAAAATGGGAGTTAATCACACAAATATAGGTATTTCCCGAGTGGCACGTGTGTTGGAGTTGGTGCTCAGAGCGCCAATCCGGACTGTATTTATGTCTGATTCATGAATACGAACAACCCATTATTCCATAATATTACTTATTTATGGTTGCACCTCTTGTTCTTATATACGTATTCGATCTGATTACGATTAGATTGAAACTAAATGTGGTTTAGTGATAGTATATATTAGACAAAGGCCCGATAATATATAATGCAGTACACAGTTACAAAGTTAGTTTGTAATTGATATTGGGAAGTGTCACTGCTATATGATTATTATCAAACATAGTTCCTGGTCAAGATTTGCTAACACGGGTCGGTTAGTCAAATCCGTTGAGACCAGTACATGTCGTATATCGAGACTTGGTCCGATGGTTTATCCCAATGAACCATGAGTCTATGGAGACTCGTATAGACGTGTAGGTGTTTATAGTGGATAAACACTGAACGGCTCACCGAAGATTCTTAATGGATGGTACGCCAACGTCAATAAGAATCTTCTCGGGTTGAGTAGCATAGTGGTCCTTCGACTTGAGATACCACTGTGGATGTATGAGACATCCTCCACACTTAGATGGCAGTCACGTCACCGATCTATTTAGATCAAACCTCCGCCTGTTCGTTGGGTGTGGATCGATCCTCAGGATATCCTGTGTGTGTCAAGATAGGATCCGTCAGTTCTGTGTACAGAGCATAGGTAGTCCATATATATTTAGCAGTCTGTTAAATCTGTGGCCACAGTATACATCAGAAGTAAGTTCCGAGTGTTATTTAGAGATTGCTAATAGATACGTCGACGAGATAATACCTATAGAGATTTGACGTTTACATCTATATCTCTGGGATTATTTGGATACCTGTGACGGAGATATTATACGTATGCAATGACCTCGACCTGTATGATTCAGCTAGTTTATCTGTCGTCATAATCTACGGGTGGATAGATTATGGACACGAAATTGGATTTCGTGACGGATATACGTGAATCTAGAGAGTCTCAATAATGAAACATACCCGTAGAGCACTAGAGCAACATTTATGAATAATGATGATTATTTATAAATCGTTTTAATCGTTAAACGAAAAATACATGCGAACGGGCCGAACCGTCATTTCCTAATTAATGTGTATTTGTATTTAATATATGATATTATTAAATACACATTAATAAATAGTCAAATAAAGGTATTTGACATATATCATCAATATATGTATTTGAGATATTTAAAGTAAATATAATACATATATTTGATATATTTGTATTTAATTAATTATTCAATTATTTAATTGTTAAATGATTAATATAATTAAAATATAAATATATCACCAAATTATAAAGTTGGGAAATGATTATAAGTGTAAATGTTTGACTTTACATTAAAGGAAAAGGTTGTCAAATTGATTTTGACTTCTTAAGAATTTGTTCAAAATTGTTTGAAAAATGAAAATATCTTTTTCCTTTATTTCTTGCTAATTTCGGCCATACACTTAAATATAAGAGTTATATTATTCTTAGTTGCATTTGTTGACTTAATAAATATCTAATAAAGTGTTATTAAGATATTTATGCAAGTTGACTAAATGTAAAGTTAAATGAAATTTGGTATATATGTATACACAATTTCGGCCAAGGGCATTTTTTGTCCTAAGTATAAATTGTTTTCATTTCACTTTCATTTGATAACCCAATTCACTTTGACATAAACTCCATTGATGAAAAACAAAGGAAGCTTGTGAGAAAGAAAGAAGAAATCAAAGAAAGCTTGGTTTTTAGTAAGTTTCTTCAACTTACTATTAGAGAGGAAAATGTTCCTTAGGATCTAGGCTTTAACATATGATGTTATTGGTTATTTCTTTCTTTATTCTTTGTGTTTTTGATGATGGAAGTTTTGGTGAAAGTGTAAAGCATGTATATGATGAAGGAAGCTTATGGCTATTGTAGTAATAAGTGTTCTTTTATGGTTTTGGAAACTTGTTGCTAATCTAGAGTTGTTGACCCACTCTTAGATGACCTAGATTTGATCTTGAGTTGTTTCATTGTGTTGAGACTTTGATTGGATGGAAGAATGATGATTGAAGTAATTGATTTAATGTATTTGGTCTAATTTGTCCAATTTGTGGAAATTGAAAAATTAGGGTTCATAACCAATTCCAAATTTGGGGCTTTTCATATATGTTGTGCATTTGGATGTGTATATGATACATATAAAGTTTCATGTTGATTGGATTACATTTGGATGTGTTTTGAAGCATGAAATGACAAAGTGCACAAATGGCACCCCTTTGGATGCATTCGGCCATGGATGAGAAATTTGGGATTTTTGGTGCTTTTGGTGTTTTGATGTTTTGAACATTCTAAGTTCATCTTAGAAATGATTTAGAATCATTCAAAATTGATTAGATCAATTTCGGACTAAAATGGACAAAATACCAAAGTAAGGGTAATTTGGTAAATTCACCTAAATATGATTTATTGAATTTTATTTCATAATTTGATTATTGGATAATTAAATAAATATGTTTATTTAATTAATCCGAGAAAAAGTTTTGAAATCGAAAAATTTGATTTTCCACCGCTTCCGCTGCGTTACCGGATTTAGCCCCTAAAAACCCCTACAAAATGGTATCAGAGCGAGTCTGATTCTAGGCCTCCATAATGATTAGCTTGTTTTATTCAATGTTTAATCATGTTTTCTTGACTTTATACATGCATGTTATAATCTAATTTGATTAGATTTAGGGTGTATGACACTTGATGGAATATCCCCGCTTAATAAGGTTTTAAAGTAACTAGTATTTGGAATACTTGTTTCTTGGTCCGTCTTGTCAATACGGTTTATAAATATCTTTTCGTTGACTACATCCGAGACCGTGCCTCTGCTGTGAGGATGTAGCTGATAGAAATTTATTTATGCCGAATGTATATTAGATACTAGATAAATTCAAGCGAAAGCGGAATCCTGAACGTGCCCTAGCTGTCAGGGTTACGCAAGTAACTTGAGTTTATCATTGACAAGTTTAACCTTGGTACGTCTCCTTGTGGGTCTGCCTTCGCAGCGACAACGAGAAACGGTCAGGACCGGAACCTTGGAGTCACTAGTGAGTGATTGACAATTAGTTGTCTACCTGTGATATATGTCGGCGAGACCGTGCCTCTGCTGTGAGTCGAAATATATTCATGGGTTCCTCTTCCCATTATGGAATTCGATTTAATTATTGAATTCTCGTCTTTCCGTTGGGGATTACGGCATTACGTAAAAATTGTGGGAGGCACTGCTAAGTTTAAAATATTCCATAACTTAGGCAGTGTATGTTATTATGGAAATTGCCGCTTGTTTGTTTCCTTATTCTATTGTTTATATAGAATTAACTTTTATTTACAGCACACATATTTTGATATGTTATCTGACTAGACTCTTGGTTACAGTTATTCTATAAGGTTCTAGATACTAATAGACTAGGATATTATTAGATTAGTCTAAACCATCGGGAACTGTTGTTCCGATTTTCTTAAAAAATAAAGATGGTTAATGACTTAGTTTCTAAATTCTATAATAATACTATCTAGATAGATATCCCCTTTAGGATATAATACTTTAGAGACAATAGTTTCTTATGCAGTAAGAATTGACTTGAATTAGTTCATGTCTCGAGATTCTTGACTGGCATTTAGAAAGCCCTATTAGGTATTTTTTTTATATAGTAATGACATTTCTAAGCTTTAATTACCTTTAGAGGTAATGTGTCTGACACAATTTGCTAATCAGTTATTTACAATTGTTGTGAATAGTTGAATGCAAATAGTAAAGCTAAAGAAAGGAGATGCGTATATTTGTGTATAGAAAATATCGATTTTCACAATACTACAACTATAGGTATTGGATACTAGATCTCCCATCTAGTTATTTGAATATTGGTTAACGATTGTTTTGATATTTGATATCGGAACTTGCGACTATTGGATAGTCACTTGTTCTTTATAAATAATTGTTACATATTTTATAATAACTAGTAGTGTCATTGACGTAGAGATAAACATTAAGAAAAATTATTCGGTAAAGTAAATAATTTAGAACGGTGCTTTATGAATTTAATCACTTAAGTATTGGATGCTTAATCCGTATGGTAAAGGATGGTTTGATACCAGATCACACCACACATCCTTATCCATTTAATGAATATTGTATTCAGGAAAGTGATTAAGATCTCGTTTAACCAATGATTGTCATTGGACCACCAAATTTATTTAACTGATACATTGGATGTATGTAGTTTTATAAATAATAATTGCTTAAGGAGTTTTTCTTTATTTCGTAACTTAGTTGATGAATTGTCATAACTTAGTTACGTGTTTCTGAAGGAACACATATTGAAAGTCTTGAAAGTATCAAGAACTTTCAATCTGTTCCGATGAAATGAGATTGAACATTTTTGACTTGTTCAAATATATTCAATCTAAAGTATTTTGAAATCTTGATCCTTAAAATTCATTACATGTCTTTGAACTGTTCAAAGATATTTGATACGATCAAACATTTGAATTTA